>JARHVA010004838.1:100000-245000 GCA_037957365.1 Torreya grandis | reverse complement strand
CTTTTACTACTTGTGCTTCTCAAATACTCTAACAATATGGATATATAGGGTTTACATAGAAAATTAGTCTAAAATAGGTCATAGATAGTGAAATAGGTTTGATCTACATAAGAATAATCCTACCAGACTCAGACATAAGTGTTCTTAGAAGTTCACATCAATCCCTTCACAAGGATGCTAGCATTGAATAGGAGGACAATAACATGATGTGGTACTATCCAAGGTACCACACTACTATCTAGGAGGATTTCTGACACTTAAATCCTATTCATGATAACTTGACCAAAATTTATGCCAATTCTTAGCCTCTAGATCATTTGTCTCGATTAGTTTCTAGTTAGGCACTTATTTGTGTCATTTATTAATATTGTTGGAAACATCACATCAGGTCAATTCATATACATATTAGTGGTTGTATTTATTTCATGTCTCTTCCCTAATTTACTATACTCAGTGCCTTTAACAACCTAGTGTTTAAACTCCATAAGACCTTAAAAGCTAAATCTTGAGGTGAACCCAAATTACTTCAAATATATTACTTAAAACCCTAGTGTACAACTAAGGTTTCCCTTCTTATTTCTAACCTTTTCTTAGTTCTCAATTTTTAGCATTTCATCACAATTATCATTAGGAATGTCATTTTCTACTTTTTGGTACAAAGTCATATGATTTTTCTTGCATGCATATTACTTACCATTTGTATAATGATTGATATATATGTCATTCCTCTCGTGGATCATGTTAAATTTCAACTTATTTCACACATTGGTCCACTTCTCCTTGAGCCCCCTTCTATGGAGAACATTGTTTCGTGGCCAATTTTGATTTACCTCTAGTTACTACTCAATAACAAAGAGTGCAAATGACTCCTTTTGTTCCTCTTCCACCTAGACCCATTGACTATCTTTGCTCACATCCCACCTCTAATACTTGCCCTTGGTTAATAGTAGACTGTATGGTTTGAGATATTACTAGACAAAATCGGGGGCCTCCTCAACTTATATAGGAATAGCATAATTCAAAATTCCCTTATCATCCTCAAAATAATACCACAAGATATAGCAATCAACACAAAGCATATGATATTATGGATCAATTGAGAAATAAACCAACTAATATTTCTATATTGGAATTACTCTAAAAGGCAACTATTTTCAGAGATATTATTTTCCAAACACTCACTCATACATCTTTGCCTCATGATATAGTTCCAATTTATTTTGCATCAGTCATGGACACTATCAAGGACATTAAAGATGATATATATTTTTTCAATGACAATTTTACCTCATAGTTAGTTATTGATCAAAATCTCCCACTCATTGATAGAGAGGTCTTTTGGGAAACATGACACCATTTACTCACTAACCCATTTTACATATAGCCAAAATGAAGATGAAGAACTAGAGTTTTGCTATTTGATAAGGAGTGACAGTTAATGGCCCAAACCTTAATGCAACAATATGAAAATGATACATAACCTAGAAGCATCCAGGTGGTCACTTCTAGTTTTAGCAAGTATTCCATACTAGACATAGGGGCATCTGAGTCAGATAGTAGCATACATGTAACTGTTCTTGGTTGATGCAAGTGTCTACTACAACATAGGTAGAATTTATAGAACTAGGTGATTGAACCATAATCCAAATTGAGTCTACTTTCTATCTGTTTCAGATCCATAATTTTATTAGCATCAAAACTAACTAAATATTTTTTTTTATTATCATTTCAAAATATAGCATAGTTTTAATTTCTATCTTTAGCATCTCAACATAATAAATTCAATATATGTTCTATTTGCGTTTTAGAAATTATTGTCCTACTTTAGAGATACTCTACTATCCTTGTGCCCTAGGCTATCTTTGCCCCTTTAACCCTAGATTCCATTATCTCCGTTTTAGGTTTAAATAGGTTTTTACGCTTTTAGAAGAGGAAGACATTTCAAGGCTTAGAAAACACATAAATTCTTTGGGATGTCGAGTGGATTTTTATTATTTTGGTGCTCTTATTTATGAATCTATCACGAAATGTTCTTACTAAATTGATTAGTATATGAAATTATTTGGTTTATTTGTGGATTAATTAAATTAATTAATTAATTAAATTAATTAATTAATTAATTAGTTTAACTTTTTTTGTGATAAAAAATTCTCTATAAAATTGATTTTTTGGATGGGACTTGTTTTACCGATTCACTATAATCAATTATCCTTCAAAATAACTTTATAAGAAATATTCAAAATTATTTCTTTCTTAAATTCTGGACCATATTTGTATGAATCCAAACACTACTTAAATTTAAATCGATATCAATTACTATACTATAAAAAATCACATGTTCAAAACTTATTAAACTATTGAAATGAATGAGAGACGCACATCAACACAAATGTTTTAGACTATAATAATTGTTGCATAACATTTAATTATTATTATTATTTTAATTGAATACATGGAATCATTGACTAACTTACTTAGAACAATATTTCTCAAATATGAAAAAATGCATGCAGTGCTATATCTTTACTATTTATCAACACAAATGTCTTAAACTATAATAATGCTTATCAACACAAATGTCTTAGACTATAATAATTGTTGCATGACATTTAATTATTATTATAATTAAATACATTGAATAATTGACTAAGTTTCTTATAACAATATTTCTCAAACATCAAACATATATATTGCTCTGCCCTTTCTATTTCCAACACTCCTTACTCATAAAACCATATTCCTCAAACTGATATCAGAAGTTACATTTAGCAATTCTAAAATAGGTCAATAAAAACCTATCAGCCTCCTTTTTCCGCCAGAAGCTTGTATGAACAAATACTATCCAACGAGAATTTGGCATTCCACACGGTCATTTTTAATAAGATGTATTAGATTTGTCCTTATATTCCACACTTGTATACATCAATCAGAGAAAACAAATCTATTCTTCAACACCTTCAGATGGGGGAAAAGTATTCTAATAATACTTTAACTACAGTGATGCAAATGCAGTCTAGATTAATGTTATTTATAATGCAGTCGGATTACTCCGTGCGCAGACAAACACCACTCTTTTTACATTGTCAGAACAAAATATTGCAATGTTATTTGGAAATTGACCGGTGATAACAATGCTAATAAGCAGTATGAATAACAGAAACGTAAGATAAGAAAGATGAGAGCAGGATTCAAATACCGACAACTTTGGAGTGGCCGCGAGTAGTCTTATAGTACCCTACAAACATTTCTGAAATCCGCTAACAGTTCTGAAAACATAGCTTGGTTTAGAGTGAGGTGTTGCATTATTATGAACAGTTAAACGGAAGTGGAGCAGTTAAGGTGAGTTCATGTCCGTATATTTTCGCAGATAAGTTAGGAACAGATCGAGTCTGAATATTATTACCGATCAGTTACGAAAACATACCGATTTTTCACACCGTTAGTGCGTCAGTTATAAGGGCGGAGTTATCGAATAATGAGGCTCGGTAGTGCCATATGGATGTTGCTGCACATAAAACAATCAGCGTCCAAGTGATATCTCACCTTAATCATTTCAAGACCGATTCCAAGTCCAGATGGAATATTCACTATTACAATTCGCAATTCTTTTACCGCAAATCAATTACGGTTTATTGTGCATTTGATACGGATAAAGGATTAGCTGCATCAATCACATAACATTTATCTTTTCAGCTTTTTACTGATACCTGGGGACAATCAATGCAACAGGGCAACACACGGATTGAAATTGATTACTGCTCCCATCTCCATCCATTATATGTAGAATAAAAAAGCCTATACACCTAACAAGTTTCATTCCTGTAAAGTTATTTATGTAAGAATTTACAAAACGTTTTCCTTACAAACTAATCATCAGCAACTGCCGTTGTTACATACGATAATTAAACAATCGACTTTAATAAATAAAATACAGCTCCGTACCGTCACCGCATGATTAAAATACTACTTTCTAATCTCATAACATGATTATTAAATATTAACTTTTTCAAGACAGATACAACCTCTTCCTTCAAACTATAAAACAGGATGAAAATTAATTTCAATGCTCAGATCTAGTTACTAGTTGGTATACCAATAGAATAAATTAATGAATAGACAATATTACCTTTTTTCCTTGCGCAGCTTGTATATAAATTCATGGCTAGCAACAAGTTATAAAACCAACGACGAGTTTTCAGGGTAAACGAAAACATGACAGGCAAGTAAACAAAGCTATTGAAAACCAGGAAGATAGATCTTCACAGGATGAGACCTTGAAAGTAACACCTGAGATTAAGAGAAGAAGCGAGGTAGCACAACCCCTGCTCATAATCTGAATCTGAACCGAGTTTCAGACAGGCGCTGTACTCTCTCTCTTCTGCTATAGGTCTTGGTGATGGAGAACAAAGCCTTAATTAGCAATCGTACCAAACGACGCAAACTACAAAACAACGTGAACAAGAAAAAATTCATAAAATGTTAATAAAAATACAGAAATGGAATGGCGTGGAGGATTGGCAAAGATAAACCACCACTGAATAATTCTATAGTGGGTACTACCCAGATACAATATAATCTGGAAAGTGGAATATGACTGATTGCATTCAAAAGTTAGTAAAAAACAATCAATAATAAAAGACAGCTGCCAGAGCACTGGAAATCATTCTTCGCCAGGTATTTAAAAAAAAAATTAAATACATTGTGTTTTGCAAGAGATATGTGAGTTGATACATGACATATTATTACATGGTTTCCATGTATGCCTTCCTTTATTATCCTACAACCTTTGTAAGTTAAAAGCAACTATTTTTTCTCTTTAAAGACTTTAACAGCTTGTATCTATCCACAACCTTTCTATTATGTTAAACTGTATTTTATAAAAATGTTTTATTAAACACTCATACTTTACATTGTATCATACGAATATGTTATTTTAAAATAATGGCATTGATATTTATGATTGATATAGATTAGTATTTTTTTTAATTTATATTTCATTTTTCTTACTTTCCTATATGATAAACTAAGAAATGCTTGCTTTGTTAGGTTGTGGAGCTAAAAGCTTCAACTATGCAGACGAAAAGGAGGTTGCTGAAGTTCCAGAAGTACCGGCTTCGGCAGTATGACCGACGTCGGTCGTGATGAATGCAGAAGGCAACCGACATCAGCAGGGAGTCGGCCGACGTCGGCAGCACCAGTTAGACAGGGACTGACGTCAGTCGCCTGTGTGTTCCAGAACTGTTTGTTGCACGAACAGTTAGTTAGTTGAACTGAGTGTTTGCATGTAAAGGCTATTTCGAGTCTTGAGCTGCGTGGATAATTATAGTAAACTAAGAGTCTAAGTTATTGTTTAAGTCTGGGATCTATTTATAGACCTATTGGCATGTATTGTAATTATGAGCTAGAAAGGAAGGCAAGGAAGATCCTTCCATTGTAAGATCATTGAGTTGCAGGTTGTTGCAAGCTCATAGGAGATCTACATGTGTAATTATGGTCTGTTGAATTGCAGGTTGTAGGTTCATGGGAGATCTACTTGAAGTACTTTAGAGTGCTTAGTGTACTGGCAGGGTTATTACTGACTGGTTGGAGAGGTGAACACCAATTCTATGTGTGAGTTGTGTGTTGGGACTATTTTTGGTAGGAGAGTGTTTTGAAGAAGAATTACTGTACACTTGAGGTGTGAGAAGCCTATGTAAGGTGGAAGAGAGTGGCGTCTCTTTATTGTATTCTTTTCTGTATAAGTATTAATACAAGATTGTATATTGTCTCTCATATTCTATGCTATTTGTGAATTCTAGTTACTTGTACTTCTGGTTATTTTCGCATGTTTAATTGCTTGTATTTGGTAATCATATTTTTCTCTTTCTGAGGAGCAAGATCCTAACAAGTGGGATTAGAACAAGTGTGTAGTTCTTAGATTCTCCGACAACTAGTATCAGAGCTTTTAGGTTGGGATACTAACAGATTGGATTAGATCTGGTTAGTGTGTTTTGATTACAGGTTACTCACAAGGTTTATGTTTGAGTGGGAGTAGAGCAATGGTAGAAGATAGTAAGCTACGAATGGAGAAGTTTAATAGCAAGAGGTCCAAGTCCAGGTATGGTAGAATAACCTGTTGGAAATGTGGAAAGCAAGAGCACTTAAAGAGAGATTGCAGGTCGGGTGAAGATCAGCATGAAGGACATGAAGAAGAAGTAGATGTTGCAGAGTTCGTTGCACAGGATGCTCTGGTATGCTCTTTGGATAAAGTAGAATCTTGGGTTTTAGATTCTGGTGCCTCTTTTCATGCATCCCCAAATAGGGAATTTTTTCATGAGTATGTCCAGGGAGACTTTGGAAAAATTTGTTTAGGGGATGGTAAGCCTTGTCAAATGGTTGGCAAAGGAAAAGTGAAACTAAAATTGTGGACATGTAACACATGGGTGTTGAAGGAGGTCATGCATGTCCCAGTTCTGGAGTAGAATTTGATTTCTATAAGAAGTTTGGGTGATGAGGGTTGCACAGTAACTCTCACAGCAGACTCTTGGAAGGTTACCAAGGGTGCACTTGTTGTAGCAAGAGGTAAGAAAGTAGGTATGCTTTATCTATCTATTTATATTACTGATTCTCTTTCTGGGTTATCTACTTCAGCTGTAGATTCGAAGATGTGGCTTAATAGGCTTGGTCACATGAATAAGAAGGAGATGCATGTTCTTGAGTCAAAGGGTATGCTTTTAGATTTGAAGAGCATAGATTGAGATTTCTGTATACAGAAGAAGAAGGTAACGTTTCTTGAGGAATCTAATGTTAGTGACAAGAACAAGAAAGCCTTGGTTTTCAAGGAGAAGGTGACAAACAGAGTTCAGCACAAGGGGCAGAAGAATTCTGAGTAGAGCAAGGGTGATTTAGACAAGGGTTTGATCCAAAAAGAGCTCACGGGTAAAAGTTAGTTCTCACTAGAAAAACACAGAGACCAACGTTGGCTAGAAAACTGATGTCGATGTCTAGACAGGGACCGATGTTGGCTATGTGTAGCCTGATGTTGGTGACTCAAGGATAGATAAACACCGGCATCGGCCAGGGGGAACCGACGTCAGTGATGAGGCAGTCGCAGGGAACCGACATCGGTTAGGTGCAGACTGAGATGTGATTAGCACCGGTCACCGAGACGAATTTTGGGTGAACAGCAAGCTGCCAAAGAGTCTCAAGCACCCATATGGAGGACTTAAAGGGTATGTAAGCCTCAAATTTGTCATTTCCCTTCTTTACACTACTTGTTGCTCACTTATGGTAAAGAACCAGGAAGTTGTTAAAGAAGCAAAGCAGGTAGATCCAGGAAACAGTGGGAGCTTGGCATGGATGAAGGATGTGATTCCTTGGAGGAGAACCAAACATGTGTTTTTGGTGGAGTTGCCAACTGGAAAGAAGCACTGAGAGACGAATGGATGTTCGTGATGAAGAAGAGCGAAAATGGACACGTGAGATAGAAGGCTAGGGTATATGGTCTTGTATAAGCTATAGTACAATAGAGGTTTGATCATTGTGTTTCTCTTTACTGGGTTGGATAATATTAGCTACATTATCCTATTACTGTATGATGTGCTTGTTGCAGGGTTACATATACAGGGAGTTGCTGAACTAAAGGTAAAGCTAGTTCAAAGGGGTGTCATGAGGAATCTGGGAGCAGCAAGATTCTTTGGCATGAGTGTGTTTTAGGGACATAAAAGGTCATAGGTTGAATTTGTTTCAAGATGATTGTGTGAGACCGATTAGCACGTTGATGGTTGGATAGTTCTATGGACAGTGTCTTGATTCACATAATGAGGTTAAGTGCATGGTATGTACTAGACTTGAGTTTTTCCAAGTAGTGGGAGTTGTCACAAGTTAGGAGCCAATTCGAGAGAGAAGCATTGGAGGGTAGTTCAGTGGATTCTTAGAGGGACCAGCATCAGGTGCACATGCTATGCAGAGTCAAGTTATTTTCTACATGGGTTGTAGATGCGGATGTGGCAGGTGATTTGGATGACAGGAGGTGCACCACATGTCTTGTGGTGGTTGGTCTTCAAGAGTGATCTTGAAGAGGGATACAAAGCCAAGGGAACAAACTAGACAAAGTATAGGTATAGGTACAGTTGCAGTTGTTTATCTCCAAGTGGGAGATTGTTAGGTTGTAGAGCTAAAAGCTTCAACTATGCAGATGAAAAAGAGGTTGCTGAAGTTTCAAAAGTACCAGCATCGGCAGTATGACCGATGTCGGTCATGATGAATGCAGAAGGCAATCGACATCGGCAGGGAGTCGGTCGACGTCGGCAGCACCAGTTAGACAGGGATCGATGTCAGTCGCTTGTGTGTTTTAGAACTGTTCCTTGCACGAATAATTAGTTAGTTGAACTGAGTGTTTGCATGTAAAGGCTATTTCGAGTCTTGAGATGCATGGATAATTATAGTAAACTAAGAATCTAAGTTATTTTTTAAGTCTGGGATCTATTTATAGACCTATTGGCATGTATTGTAATTATGAGCTAGAAAGGAAGGCAAGAAAGATCCTTCCATTGTAAGATCATTGAGTTGCAGGTTGTTGCAACTCATAGGAGATCTACATGCGTAAGTATGGTCTGTTAAATTGCAGGTTGCAGGTTCATGAGAGATCTACTTGAAGTACTTTAGAGTGCTTGGTGTACTGGCAGGGTTATTACTGACTAGTTGGAGAGGTGAACACCAATTCTGTGTGTGAGTTGTGTTGGGACTATTTTTGGTAGGAGAGTGTTTTGAAGAAGAATTACTGTACACTTGAGGTGTGGGAAGCCTCTGTAAGGTGGAAGAGAGTGGCGTCTCTTTATTGTATTCTTTTTTGTACAAGTATTAATACAAGATTGTATATTGTCTCTCATATTCTATGATATTTGTGAATTCTAGTTACTTGTACTTTTGGTTATTTCTGCATGTTTAATTGTTTGTATTTGGTAATCATATTGTGCTCTTTTTGAGGAGCAAAATCCTAACAAGTGGGATCAAAACAAGTGTGTTGTTTTTGGATTCCCGACATGCTTATTATGTGTGGCCCTTGACCTTGTGTGTGCAATATATATATATATATATATATATATATATATATATATATATATATATATATATATATATATATATATATATATATATATATATATATATATATATATATATATGATGATATGGTATCATCATGTCATTTGTGTATGTCCCTTTACTTTGTGTGTTTATATGACTTTCATATGTCCCATATATGTGTCCTTAGACCTTATGCATGATATTTTATGCAAATTAATTTACATTATCTGACATCCATTTTATTTTCATTACTTATTTCTATGGTGCCATGATTCATATCATCATTGTGTTTTCATTGCTTGTTTCTATGGTGCCATGATCCATATCATGCATTATTTATATTTTTACTCATTGTACCATAAAACTCATTATGCACATCATGATTATATGCTTTAATGATACATCTATCTCACATATGTTTCACATACAATCCAATGCTCTATTCAATACTATGATGTAATATAATTCAAATGATTCAAAATCCTACTACATGATTATATCTTTCATATATGTTTTCTTTTGAGATAATTAATTTTTAGTAATTATTTCTCATCTCTAAATGATAGCATCACATTTTAATTTTCCTAAATCAAGTCCTCATGAAAAGTCTTTTTTAGATTTATGATATTATATAGTTTTTTAGATTGAAAAATGATTCAACATTTTTAGATTATGAGGGCATGTGACATGCATGTGCACTCATTCTTCTAGCTACAATTTTGTAAAAAGTTCCAAATTCAAATATTCAATATCAAATCAATATAGATATATAGGGAATGATGTTCATTCATATTTGTGTTAATACATGAAAATCACAAAATTTTAAAATTACTCAAATTTCAAATATTCAAAATTTATAAAGTTTTGAAAGTTACAAATTTATCAAATTAAAAAGTTACAAACTTTAAAATTGAATCTAGATTTGTGTATAGTGTTGGTGTTCAAATTCATGTTAAATTTGGTTCAGGTTTAAATCTAGTGGCACTCAATGTCTATGGTTTCTCTTTTTTCATGTACCCAGCCATAGTTAATGGTTGCACCCCATAAAGTATTTTAAATTTTGATTTTAGTCAAATGAGAGTTTGAGCATATAATATTTCCAACTGATAATCCTTCAAAGGTTTTAACTTGAAACTTAATCACTCTCAATTACCCATAAGTTAAACATTTCTCCAAATAACTCAATAAGGGGGCATGTACCTCTCCATTTCCAAGTTATAAATTGCATTTTATTTCAGTTTTATATTTCCTTGTGTTGTTATCAAATTTTAAATCACAAAATCAAGATTTATAAATTTTAAATATGAGTAGTGATAACTTTCAGTGGCATTTTTTTAGGTTTAACATTAAGGCATATTGCACAATCAAGCTTAATAGTAAAATATAAAGTGTGTATACACACAGGTACACATCTAATTTACTTTAGTGGTTTTACTCTCATCATTACAATAAAATGTGGAAAATACAGACACTCAAATTAAATTATTAAGTGATTGACAATGTTTAATATTGACATCCTTAATTTTCTTGGACCATTCTCCATAATGTTAATTTGCAATATATATGAGAAAATTCAATATTCTATAAAATACATTGAAACTACTCATAATTTCATTCAAATATCCAATTAAGTTTACATACTACATTCAAACCAATTTCATCTATCTATGTTCTTCTAGGACAAAACCATAGTATACTTGACATCACCACATTGTGGCCTTTTCAAATAGCATAGCCTTGTCTGCCACACCCCAATGGTAGATTTTTAATATTAATACATTGGATTTTACCCCTCCCACAATTTTAGTTAAGTCAGTTACTAAAAATATTTGAATTATTTCCCCACATAATTAAATCAAGGCCTCTCAAAGCATATGTAGCAATTACTAGGAACTTCTACTTCACACTAATCAAAAGAGAACTATTCTTTCATCAAACTTAGATTTGGTGGAATCTTAATAGTCCTAATCTAAATATATTTAAATTCAGGTCAAGGGAACTCATTTTCAATCTTTTAAAGTAAGCTATCTAGTTGCATTCATCTTGCATAGTCAAGATTCCTACACTCACTCTAGGAGAAATAAATACATCACCTTGAAGCCCTTTTGGGACATATAAGCATAACTCAGATTATGTGGGGTTTTATGAGGATAGTTAGATTATATCTCTCTATCTATTCTTCCCTTTTATCATTTGATCCCTATTTTTGTATGTGTAAGAGATATGTTTTAATTTTTTAGTTCTTGCATGCTTCAAATATACACACAAACATCAGATAGTAAACCTTCACATACAAGTGTATGCATCAAAATTTGAAATTCAGATGCACATTCAATTAACATGTAGTTGTCGTCAATATAAAACATCATCATGCATCCTTGTCGTCTTAGATATCCCTTATCCTAGCTCAATTTTAATTTATGTTTTTGGTTAGGACATATTTCACAAGTCTTTCCAACAAATTTAAAGTCATAATCAGTCTACATAATTATCATTGTTTTTTTTCTTTTCTTTTTTTTGCATCAAAGAAGTTTAAATTTTAATTTGTTAATTTACTATTGAAAGCTCACTTTCAATTGTATAAATTATGTATTTTACATTCAAATTAACATATTCATTGTATTTACATTTTAATAGTTTATATCTATTTAATCAATTCATTTCAATTCAAAATAGATTAAAAGACTACAAAGAAAATAATGCAGGAAGGAAATCCAATTATATATGAGACTAAAGGAATCTGTGTAGAGAAGAAGAAGCAAAAGCATGTAAATAGTGAATATGACTTAGCCAAGGACCTTTAGGTCTTCTCATCACATGACTAAATAGTTATTTCAAGAGTTCAAGTACAAAGTAAGGAAATTAAAAAATACAACTAAGGCCTCTGTTCCAAAACATTTTGTAGAAAATGTAAAATAGGATCTAAAATATTTATTTGAAATATTAATAAAGGTGAAAGAAAAATAAAGAGAAATGTACTATAGCATAAAGTTAATGTTTATTCGGCACATTTCAGTTTGATGGAAGTAAAATTGGCGGATCTTGCTAAACTAATTAGGAGGGGGGTGTTCCCGAACCTTAAGATAATTACCATGTTTGTTGTCATCTTTTGTTAAAAAAACCACACCAATGCGAATTTTTTTCTAAGAATGGTCAATGTACATGGAGGCTACTATGAGTCCAATCAATCATTTTTTCATTAGAATTATCGACTTATTTATAGAGGGAAACATCCCTTCTTTGTTCCTTGATGACAACAAATTCATTCTTTTTATGGTGATTTTTTTAAAGCATAGGCATAGGCAAGTGAAATTTTAATTAATTAAAATTATAAATAAAGGACATAATTCATATGTAGATACAAAACAAAATATAAGAGTCATAGAAAAGGTAAATAGTCACAAGGGGAATATAAATATATTTCTTAGATAAATGCAGAAGGAAGCAAAGCCTGGATGATAAGATTGTCTAGTTGAGAAAGTGTAACACATGGCCCCTTGTCCATGGGAATGATCAACCGATTCTATGAATGGATATCTCCTTTTAGATTATCACTCGTTGTCTCAATGTGATTTTTTAATTTAGTTGCATTAAATCTTCTTTACTTTGTTATTTTCAAAATTTAACATGCAAATATTTGTTAGCTTGTACTGTAATATTTTTATACAACTAACAATGTTGTGGTTGATGATTAAATTTGAGCCCAGGTTGAGAATAAGTTATATGAAATTTGTGAGATGGCTGGTTCTAGAATATTAGCACGGATCTTATGTCTACATTTGTATGGTTAATGCAAGAAAAACTGTGTATAAGGGATACAGGAATTGTGTAGAGTTTTTTAGGATTTGATTTCCTCAACATGCTATTAGTACATCTTTTTCTTTTGTAAGTACATGTAAATAAATTATTCATATCTTACATGTAATTTATATCAAATATACCTTTGAATGCTCCTCATCCTATTCTAATACAATAGGAATCTTAATGGACACCACCGAAAACCATGACCGACATACCTTTTACCACATCCTCCATAATCCTTAAAAAAATCAGAGGGTGAAATGTCATTTTGTTTCATCATGTTCTAAGCGTTGGACTTACGAGAAGAGGGGATGAAATGTTTAGTAAAAGGGACATAGACTAGATATTCACTCCTACAGTATATTGAACACCAAAGGATGAAGATGATGATATTTAAGATTGTTTCTAGGTATAGGCTGGAGAGATTAATTGAAGACGTTCAACAAAAGTTTGGTGGGATGTTGATGATATCCTATATGTCAGCCTTTTCAACATGTACTACAATCCATTACATTACATAGCTGGTAGGAAACAATGTTATATGTTAGTAGTTCGAATAGATGTTTTGGCCATTGGGTTCACCGATATTTCGGTAATGCCTCCTTGTCTGTGGTGGGACACAAATCCAGGTCATCTGAAATGGCTGAGATAAAGAATGAACACAGTATAAAAATAACGAAGGTATCATTACGAAACACCATTAGTTTCTTTTGCTGTAAATGTAGTCAAATTTTATAGTGTAGTGGGAGGAAAACCTGAAGTTATAACAAAATTTGTAGAGCATGTTAGAGTGGGTAGCTTATTGTTGCCCATCATCATTGCCAACTACAATTTTTAAATAAAAATTTGATTTGTTTTATTTTTTATTTTTCATTTATTTTATTTTATTTGGGGCAATATGAACATCAGGAATTGGATATTTGCTAAGTCATAACAAGGGTCATATAAATGGTATCAATCTATTAATAATAATTAACATATTTATTTAATTGTAATTGGGTATTCTTGATGATGTTGTTTGTCTTAATGCCTTATGGCTATCTTGATGTTAATATTAGCTATAGGATGAAGTAAGATGTAAATTGAAAGAGGTCCAAAAAAGTGAAACGATTACTACTGTTAATATTAGAAATGATTGGAAGATTGTATAGATGGTTAATGTACAATGGGAGAAGTTCCAACGTTAAAAGCAGAGGATATTATTTAAGAGTAGGTTACCTCAAATTTATACTAAGAGAGAAAAATTGTAAACAATTGAAAATTGTATAGCCTTTCATCTAAGTGTCTTGGGACAAGACACCTATATTTGTCTAGGTGAGTGTTGTCATAATCATAGGAAAGTGAAAATATAATAAATTGGCATTATAATTAAAGCAAGGGTCAAGGAAAAGGCAAAAAGTCACAAGGGGAAGCGGAATTGATTTCTTGTTGGATAAATGGAAAAGGACGTGAAGCCTTGAAAATAAGCTTGTTTGGTTGAGAAAGTGTAACCCATGGATTCTTGGCCATGTGAATGAATAGGCGATTTTATGAATGGATATCTCTTTGGTTATTATTGCTCATTATCTCAATGTGATTTATTAATTCATTTCCATGATTGTTTCTTTCTTTTAAGTTATTCATGTATTTTAACATGTAAATCTTAGTTTATACTTTAATATTTTACTATGATTAAAAACATTATACATATTTTGCTTCCATTTTGACTAAATTTTAGATATAGTTCAAGGATACAAATAGGTGTGTTAATTATAGAGGTCATTTACATGACTACATATGACATGGAAAATATACATTGGCCCACTACAATTTAATATGTGCTCCACACTCCACTGGCTATTTATAAAATTTGACTAATTATAAAATCCGTCTGACATGGAAAAAGAGATACAATTGAGAACAACTAGTATTAACCTCTCCAAAATACATGATTCAGGAATACACAAATACATGATCTATTCACATTTAAATGTTGGGTTTTTTTCTACTCACATCACCACGACATTGGGGGCATCCACCTCTATGATCATGATATATCTAGGTTATATCATGCTATGCTCACTTTACATTATCATGTTTGACCTCATATATGTACCTACATATGTCGTTATCCATGCTTATATATTTCATTGTTACTTGATATATTATATACATAACATTTTTTAATAACACATATATACATGGACTGGTATGCCATGTTTGTGATGGTTGCTCATGCTTTCATTTTTTCATTTCCTTATGTGTCTTTCCTTTTTTTTCTATTGTTTGTTTGAGTATTTGAATATTTTTCATTATTTGTGGACCTCATGCCTATGTTTTCCTATTGCTACATTTGTATATGTCATGTTTTCTTGTATATTAAAATTTGAAGATGTTATTATTTATTTTATGGAGATTTAACTAGAAATCATGTCCCTTTAATTGTGTAGAATTTGAACATGCCCCTAGTTTGACGTCTCCTTAGACTATTTTATTTTGATTTACTTTTGAGTTCTCTTATGTATGGATTTGATTACTTGTTGAGTTTGTCTTAATATTATCTAGACTTTTTCATGATCTACATCATGCATATTATAGCTTGGTGTGATTACATTCTTTTTGCTTCAATGATATATCTACCTAGACATATTCCCTCTATATGGTATATGGTACATTCACAACTTGCATTTTTAATTTATCCATTTGAGGTAAGGTAACTACTAGTTTCTAGTTCCTTTATCTCAAAATTTGTTGCATATTAGTGGGTGCATGCCATGGAGGCATGAATTTAAAATTACTTCATAGATTTAGATTTAGTGGGAACATGTTTTAGAAACATGTTATCCACACTTATACAATATTTAACATACATGGATTATAGTGGGAACATGTTTTGTAAGTATTTATCCACATTAGAACTTATATCAATTTTCAGATTTCTGTACATTATAACTTACATCAGTAATCAAATTCAGATTGCAGTGGGGTAATGTTTTGGAAACATGTTATCCACACTTACACTAGTTTTATTTTTAGATCATAGTTGGGGCATGTCTTGGAAACATGTTATCCACACTTACATAGTTTTAAATTGGCCAAAGTGCATAGCTATATGCTTCAGATACATATTTGTGGAATAATTTTATGCATTAGTACCATTTTTATACACAATTTTAACATAACACATATTTAAAGTGTGTATGTTATGCAATGTGCGTATAACATTGTAAAATAAAATTATTTTTATATTTCAAACACTGTTAAGGAATGTCATAACCCACAAGATTGGACTTTTATGGACCATATTGAGTCAATCTACTATAGTAGCTGGTTCAATTTTGGTATGGTTGAGGTGATTAAATTACTTAATACTTCCATGTTTATATGTTGGACTTGATTACATTATGAAGCCTCACTAGATTTATAGTGTGAGTTGACGTGGTTCACCAACACTCACCAGGTTATAAGTATGATTGGGTTGCATGGTTGAACTAATGTCAACTGTCAGTGGCAATTCATATTTTATTCAAGGTTGGGGGAGTGTCCTATATCTCTCTATCTCTTTATATATATGTACTTTTCATATTTATTTTTACCTAATCTTAATTTTAGTTATTCATAATGATACATGTTTCAAATCAAATTGTCAAAAGGAAATACAATTACGTCAATACACATGTGTACTCTTAAACCTTGCTCTCTTTCAATTTCAAATTATATCCATTGATTATATATTGTAACATGCTTTTAGTTTCACGTGAATCACAAGCAAAGCACTCAATTCAAACTCAAACAAAGACAAGTTGTGTTATACACACCCAGATATGCATTTTTTCTCCTTTAAACAAACAATTATATTACTAGATTGAATGGGTGAATGTAGAAACTATTTAAAAATTATATATCACCTTATTCTTGTACACTTAAAAAATACATATCATGGATGTACCTTGATCTTCTATAACTCTTTCACTACCAAAACACTTTCATAAATTATCTCTTTGTGCCTAATTATTTGTCCCTTAGCCCAAGTTCAATGTTATTCAAATGACCTATTCCTTCTATCTTACTCAAAATACTATGTACCTACTTATCTTCCATCTTTACAAGTTTTGGACTGCAACTATTTTCTAACTATTGAAACACATGTATCTAATCAGATCATGCGTCGACTCAAGTATCCTATCCCAATTACACAAGTGTCCAATACCCTAAATTCATATAATTTGTAAATGAAATGTATATCCAAGGTCAACCTAAGATCTTTAAGGTGAGGTATTCTCCAAAGGGATTGTATAAATACAATATCAACACTTATTCTTATCTAACCTATAGAAAACCTGAAAAGACCAAGGCAACATACCAAAAACATTATATCAAGCACT
Organism: Torreya grandis; assembly: GCA_037957365.1. NCBI lineage: Eukaryota > Viridiplantae > Streptophyta > Pinopsida > Cupressales > Taxaceae > Torreya > Torreya grandis. Next base: position 227,769 of record JARHVA010004838.1, on the reverse strand, counting down.
TAAGAGAGCAAAGCTTCCCTTTTTTCTCTTTTTTCCGTATCACTCATAGTGACAATAAATATATAGGTCTAAAGTACTAAAAGAACAACCCAAGAAATATATTTTCCAAGCTACAAGCTAGGTCATTATCGTACTATCTTATCACACATTGCATGATTCACACACAAGCTAACATATATGGGAAAACTTAATAATTATGAGGCTCTCTTCAGAGTATTGGCTATGTAGGCATCATTCATTGATGAAAGGGTCTTTAGGGTAGCTCGACACCATTTGATTACGAACCCATTTTTTGCATAGCCAAAATGAAGATGAATAAGTAGGATTTTTGTTGTTTGACAAGGAGAGATAGCTAATGGGCCATACATGAATGCAAAATAGTGAAAAAGACATGGAACCCAGAAGCATTCAAATGGTCACATCTAGTTTCATTAATTATTTTGTACTAGACACTTGCATCTGAGTTAGATAATAGCGTCGATGTAACCATTCTAGGTCGATGCAAGTGTCTATGTCTACAAAGATACAATTTATAGAATCAGATGACTGATCTAGAATCTAGATTGAGTCTACTTTTTCTCTATTTCAAATTCATATCTATATTAATATCAGAAATGACTAATTATTATTTTTTGTTATCATTTCAATATCTGGCATAGTTTTTCTTTCTATCTTTAACATGTCAACATAATAAATTCAATATATGTTAAATCTAAGTTACAAAAATAATTTCCATGTTATAGAGATAGTCTATCATCCTTGTGCCCTAGGCTATCTCTATCCCTTTAACTTTAGATTCCATAATCTACGTTTTAGGGTTAAACAATTTTTGACTCTTTTAGAAGAGGAAGAGATTTCAAGGTTTAGAAAACACCTAAATCCTTTGGAATGCTTAGTAAAATTTTATTGTTTTGGCTTTTTTATTTTTGAATTTAACATAAAATGTTCTTAATAAATTTATCTCTATATGAAATTATTTGGTCTATTTTTGGATTAGTTAAATACATTAATTAACTGGTTTAACTATTTTTGTAATGAAAAATTCCTTATATAATTGAATTTTTGGATGGGACTTATTATTTTAGCTATTCACTATAATCAATTATCCTTCAAAATAACTTTACAAGGAAATATCCAAAAAAAAAATTCTCAAACTCTCGATTAAGTTTGCATGAATCCGAGCACTAATTAGACTTAAATCGATATCAAAAAACCAGTGAAAAATGACAAGTTTTTTTCCCATTAACTTGCTGAGGTGGGTAAAAGCCCTGCATCAACACAAATGTCTTAGACTATTATAATTGTTGCATAACATTTAATTATTTTTTTCTTAATTGAATATGTTGAATGATTGACTAACTTGCTTACAATAATATTTCTCAAACACCTAACATATGCACTGCTCTACCCTTGTTATTTCCAACACTCTCTTATTCATAAAACCATATTCCTCAAACTGACATCACAAGTTACATTTAGCAATTCTAAAATAGTTCTCTGAAAACCTATCAGCCTATTTTTTCCGCCAGAAGTTGTAAGAACAAATACTATCCAACGGGAATTTGGCATTCCATACGGTTATTTTTAATAAGATGTATTAGATTTATGTCCTTATATTCCACACTTGTTAACATCAATCACATAAAATAAATCTATTCTTCAACAACTTCAGATGGGGGAAAAGTACTTAGTGATGCAAATGCAGTTTAGTTTATTGTTATTTATAATGCAGTCGGATTACTCCGTGCACGGACAAACAGCACACTTTTTACATTGTCAAAACAAAATATTACAATGCTATTTGGAAATTGACCGGTGATAACAATGCTAATAAACAACATAAATAAGAGAAACGTACACATATAAGAAAGATGAGAGCAGGATTCAAATACTGAGAACATTGGACAGGCCGCGAGTAGTCATAGTACCCTATAAACACTTCTGAAATCCGCTAACAGTTCTGAGAAGATAGCTTGGCTTAGAGTGAGGTGTTGAATTATTATATCTATGAAGAATTATGAACAGTTGCGCATTGAGTGGAGCAGTTAAAGATGAGTTCAAGTCCCTATATTTTCGCAGATAAGTTAGGAACAGATCGAGTCTGTATATTATTATCGATTAGCTACGAAAACTTACCGATTTTTCACACTGTGAGTGCATCAGCTATAACGGCGGCATTATCGAATAATAAAGCTTGGTAGTGCCATGTGGATGTTGTTGCACATAAAACCAACAGCGTCCAAGTGATATCTCATCTTCTTAATCCTTTCAAGACCGATTCCAAGTGCAGATGCAATATTCACTATTACGATTTGCAACTCTTTTACCGCAAATCAATTAGGGTTTATTGTATTTGATACGGATAGATTATGTCATCAGATAACGATTAGCTGCATCAATCGCTTTACATTTATCTTTTCAGCTTTTTAGTCACACTTGAGGGACAATCAATACAAAAGGGCAACACACAGATGTATTGAAATTGACTACTGCGCCCATCTCCATCCATAATATGTAGAATAAAAAGGCCTATAAACCTAACAAGTTTCATACTTACAGAGTTATTTATGTAGGAATTTACAAAAAAAAGTCCTGCCAAACTAATCATCAGCAACTAACGTTTTTACATATGATAAATTCTTCTATGCTTTGCGCAAAATATCTAGTAAATAATGTCATCACAAGATAATTGAACTTCTATAAGGAAAATACTACTTTCTAATCTCATCTCATGATTATTGAATATTAACTTTCTCAAGACAAATACAACTTGTTCCTTCACACTATAAAACAGGATGAAAATAAATTTCGAAGCTCAGATGTAGTTACTAGTCGGTATACAAATAAAATAAAATAAAGAATAGACATCATTACCTGTTTTCCTTGCCCAGCTTGTACATAAATTCATGGCTAACAAGTAGTTATAAAAACAACGAGTTTTCAGGGTAAACAAAACATGAAAAGTAAGTAAACAAAGCTATTGAAAACCAGGAACATAGATCTTCACAGGATGAGACCTTGAAAGTAACACCTGAGATTAATAGAAGAAGAGAGGGAGCACAACCCCTGCTCATAATCTGGATCTGAACTGAGTTTCAGACAGGCGCTGTACTCTCTCTCTTCTGCTACAGGTCTTGGTGATGGAAAACAAAGCCTGAACTAACAATCGTACCAAAGGAAGCAAACTGTAAAACAACGTGAACAACGAGAATTTCCTGAAATGTTAATAAAAATACAGACATGGAATGGCGTGCAGGATTGGCAAAGAAAAACCATCACTCATTAATTCTTAGTGGGGACTACCAAGATACAATAGAATCTCAATAGTGGAGTATGACTTACTGCATTCAAAAATTAGTCAAAAACAATCAATTATAAACGACAGCTGCCCAGAGCACTAGAAATCATTCTTTGCCAGACATGGAGGCTCCACCAGAGACTAGTGATAACATTTACAAACTATAAGTATTTATTTTGTTATAAATTTTCTGTTTCTGCCATTATTAAAACTTTATTTTTCTTAGTCTCTTATTCATTTATATTGCTACCTTCATTTTTGAGGGGACAACCATGTGGACATAATCGGGGTCCTAACCCGAACACTATAATAAGAAAAACAATTATTAATAGTTTTATGAAGGATATTTTAATGTTTGATTTATAACTATTATGTATTATAATATAAATTGGGTGTCTAAAAAAAGTAAAGAGTTTATTGATCTCCGTTTAACGGCCAAAAGGCCACATTAAATTGAGATTTTCCGGCGAAATTATGTTGAAAAGGGATGGGAATGATGTAGATGTTCTGTCCAAGGCATGACCCAATTGAATGACACTTTGGCTCCATCGATAGGTCAAAAACTTCCGATTATTAATGGAATGTAATTTTGTGCGGTCTAAATTTGCGTGGATGAAATGGAAAGGGTACGGTCTTATGAGCGTCTTCACGAACACACAAAATTAAGTTCTGGCTGCCACACAACCATGAAAACAGTACAACCTTCCCTATGCCCTTAAGAGGGTCACATTTAAATAGAAAGGGATAGAATTTTTGGAAATTTTAATGACCCTGAAAATTAATAAGACAAATAAAATTATTAATAAGTCAAGTTCGGAAACAATAATTCAGAATTAATTTGTAGTGAATGTCTTGAAATAATTATAAATCCAAGGCATGCTTAAATAAGCTTCAATTCGAAAATTAGAATTGACATGCAAAAATTAAAAATAAAATAAAATCTAAAACAAAGTCTATTTTTAGTAGCCGTTATTTATAGTAAGTTTTGCATGCAAGTGCTCATGCCCTTAAATTTTTTCTTAAATATCATAAATGTTAAAATTAGCCTATGGGACGAAATTCAATTGAAGTTGACATTCGGTTCTAAGAATATACAATTTCTAAAAATAGATTTTTTAAAAAAAATCATTAAATGTTAATTTTGGATCATCTGATGATCAAGTTTGGCATTCGAAAAAATATCAAAATTAACTCTAAGTGGATAGAGTGGCTTAAGGCAGCATTGAACTTTTCAAAACGGTCATTTTGGCACGTGGAAGAGTTCAAATAGAGCTACGGATCAAAAGTTATGGCCTCCAAAAAATTGATCTATATTTCTTGCATCATTCTCGTCTGGTTGAGAACAACTCAACTCCTACGAGGTGGTCTGATTATACTGCTAGCATTTATCTTTATCAATCTTTTTTAGCTCCCATTCTATAATCTAAGTGTTGTCTTCTTGTTGCAATCATTCCCACTACACCAAATATCTATTATAATTCCCTTGCCTTGTGCTCATTGTCTTTATATCCAAATTTGCACTATTTTTTTAATTCTTCTTTGAACCCTGTTGTTTCCAATATACTAATTCATCTTCGTCACCTTCACCATCTTCTCCATGAAATTCATATAAATATAAAACATTAAATACTGAAGATATATCAAAGGTCTATGATAAACTCACCTCATAGGCATTATCATTGATTTTCTTTACAATTCTGCATGGCCTAATTTTCTTGTACTTCAACTTATTGTATGTGACTTTTGGAAATCTCTCTTTCTTCAAGTAAACCATTAGCAACTCTCATTCTTTAAATACCTTGGATCTTCTTCAGTAATTTGATCTGTAATTGACAATTGTATAAAATCTAAAATACTCATACGATTTCTTCCATAAAATTTTAAAAAGTGACTTTTCTATTGATCTATTCACTGAACTATTATATGCAAACTCAGTGTGTGGTAAAACCAAGTTCAATTACTTGAGCTTCTCTCCCACTATGCATCTCAATAAATTTTCCAAGGTCATATTCACAACTTCTATATATCTATTTGTTTAAAGGTGATATGCACTACTAATTTGTAACTTAGCACCCATCTTCTTCCACAAAGTATTTCAAAAATGACTTAGAAATTTCATGTCCCTATCTAAAGTAATAGTTTTTGGAATACCATGCAATCTCACAATATCCTTAAAAAATAATTATGCAACTCTAGTGGCATCATTGATTTTTTTACATGTAATGAAATGAACCATCTTAGAAAATCTATCTAGAAAAATAAAAATTGAATCAGTACCTCTTTTTGTGTTTGGTAATCCCAACACAAAATTCATACTCAAATCTATCCATGGTCCTCTTAGAATTGGTAATAGCATATAATCTAGTATTTTACACGTCATTTAATCATTTGACATACTCTACACCTTGAAACACACCTTGTCACATCTCTCTTCATCTTTGGCCAAAAATATTTTTCTTCCACCAAAGCTATTATCTTCGTCTTACCAAAATATTCAACAAAACCAACAATATGTAATTCTCTTATTATATTGTCTCATAGAGACCCAACTAAAATGCATAACTATTTCCCTTTGAAGAGATAACTTTCTTGTATAATATAATCATCATGAATAATATTTGTCTCACATGTTAATTGATTCTTGCACTTTTCAACTATCTTGCCAAAAGATGGATCAATATCATATAATTGTTGGATAACGTCAAATCCAACTACTTCACTCACCATCGTAGTTAATAGCGCTACCTTCATGTTCAATGCATTAGCTACCTGATTCTATTTTATTGATTTATGTTTCAACATAAAAGTATACCCCTACAATAAAAAAACCCACTTTGTATATCTATTATTCAACTTCTTTTATGTATTCACATACTTTAAAGCTTCATGATCTGTAAATAGTATAAACTCCTTAGGCACCAGATAATGCCTCAAGTGTTTTAATGCTTGTACAATTTCTTAAATTTCAACATCATAAGTAGAATATTTTATTGTTACCTCATTCAATTTCTTACTGAAATATGCTATTGGCTTTCCTTCTTAGCTCAACACAATACTAATTCTCATAAATGAAGCATCACAATCAACCTTAAACACTTTGTTAAAATTTGGTAATACTAAAATTGATCTTTCTATAATCTTCTTCTTCAAAATTTCAAAACTTTTTGTCACTGCTTTAGTCTATACAAATTCCTTCCCTCTCATGCAATTTGTTATTGGTGCCATAATACTACTAAATTTTTTAATAAATTCTCTATAAAAAGTTAGTAAACCATGGAAACTTCTTACCTCTATAATGCTTTATGGAATAGGTCATTCAACAATTGCCTTTATCTTTTCTTCATCTATTTTCACACCATCTGCTAAAACTATGAATCCCAAAAAGAATCAAATTGTTTTTCATAAACTTGCACTTCTTCAAATATGCATACAACTCCTTTCTTATCAAATCCATTACCATTCTCAAATGTTATAAGTGTTCTTATTTAGTCTTACTAAATACAAAAAAATCATCAAAATAAATAATCACAAACTTACTAATATATTTTCATAGCAATGTATTCATCAACTTCATAAATATGCTAGGTGCATTAGATAATCTGAATGGCATCACCATCCACTCATATAAGTCATCCCTTGTCTTGAATGCAATTTTATACTTGTCTCGTGCACGAATTTGACTCTGATCATAGCCACTTCTTAGATCAATTTTGGTAAAATATTTTACTCCTACAAGTACATCCATCATATCATCTAAACGAGGTATAAAAAACCTATACTTTATTATAATTTTATTAATTTCTCTACTATCTACACACATTCTCTATCATCTATCTTTATTTGGATCTAGTAAAGCCAGTGTTTCACATAGACTCATACTCTTCCTTATGACATTTTTCTTAACAATTCAGTAACCTTTTTATTTAATTCTACATCTTTTGTTGGACTCAGCATATAAGCTACTTGATTGGATAGTGTTGATCCTAAAATCAAATCAATGTGATGCTATATACTTTTCTTCAATGATAAACCATCTGGTAACTCATCAGGCATAACATATGTATATTTTGTCAACACTCTTACTTCTTCAATTGGTATTAGCATCATTTTTGTTTCTTCATTTTTTACTACTAATTCATATTAACAACTTGCTGCCTTTATATCTTGGATAAATTATTTAATAGAGATCATGCTTTCTATCTTCTCTTCCTCTTTATGAGGTAACAAAACCACATTTATACCACTTTTTAAAAAAGTGTATGTGTTCTTTGCTCTATCATGAATTGTTTTCCTATCAAATTGCCATGGTCTCCCCAATAACAAATGGCATGCATCCATTGGAATAACATCACACTATATTTCATCATTATAAGTTTTTCCTATAGAAAACATGATTAAGCACCTTGTATTTACTATAACTTCATTCCCTTTTTTAAACCATGAAATCCGATAAGGATTAGGATATTTTTTATATTGTAGCTTTAATTTATCTATCATTTTTTTAGAAACCATATTTTCACAACTACCACAATCTATAATTACTTTTCATACATTTCCACCTAAAGTACATCTTGTTCAAAAAATATTTGATCGTAACCATGCATCACCACCTTATTTATTTTTCACATGATCCTTCTTTGGATCAATCATGGTTCTTATCATCATGAGATTCTCTCCAACATCTACTAGGACAACTTCGGTATTCTAGTTTTTTATTTAGCTTAAATTGAATTTACTCTTGGATGATCTTTTTTCCTCCTTTCTTGATCTTGATAGTGTGGACACTCAAACGCTCTGTGTTATTTTACACATCTATAATAGACATAAGATCTATGCTAATTTAGAAACCATCCTCTAGCTCCACCATAACCTCATCCTCTCTGAAATCCACTTCCTCTTTGTTGATATTGAAATTATTTGCTATTATCATCTTGCCTTTTTGCACCATGTGATGATTCATATCTATTAGTATTAGACCCACTTCTAGTGGTATTAAACCCATCTCATCCTCTATTTGGAGGGGATTCACCTCTTCTTGGACCAAGAGACATTCTTTAAAATTTATCTATTTTGTTTTTCTTCTACCTTCAAAGCTAATTGATAAGTCTCTTCCATGCTAACTATTCTATGTATGCTTAATTCATCTTGAATAAAAAAAATTAAAACCATTTACACACATTACAACCATCTACTATTATGTTTTATCATGCTCCACTCATATGAAAATTTAATAAAATTCATCTATATAATCCTATATACTATGATATTTTGCCTCAAATTTTGAAATCTTTTGTATAGGGTTTATGCATAATCCATAGGAATAAATCTACCTTAGCGTCTTCTCCATCTTTTTCCATGAATTAATCTTCTATTTACCTTTTCTCTATATCTCTTTTTGTAGGTCATCTCACCAAATCATTGCATGACCTTTCAATTTCATGCATGCAAAATTTTACTTCTTATCTTCTCTCATAGTCTTCCCCTCGAATAAATTTCCTATGCTATTCATCTAATCTATCAACTACTCTAGTTTTACACTGTCTTCATAATCTAGAACATCAACCTTGATTCCTTCATTTCTTTCTTCTAAATCCAAAACCATCATTTCATCCATTGATGGTGGATGCTCTTATTCTTCTTCTTCTTGCTAAACTTCTTCATCATGATCTATGTCTTCCTCATCACCACCTTGTCTTCTTTGTTAGTTGGTGATAATCTCTGTTAATTATTAAACTTACCTTAGCAATTCTTGTATAGTTCAGTTCAGCTATGCAACACCCCCTCATCCTCTCATCATTCTTTACTCCTCCAAGATTTGAACTTGCTTTGATACCAGATAATGACCCTGAAAACTAGAAAAATAAATAAAATTACCAATAGACCAAAATTTGAAACAATAACTCAGAATTGATATGTATTGAATGACTTGAAATAATTAAAAACCCAAACCATGATTAAATAAGTCTCAACTCAAAAATTAGAGTTTACATACAAGAACTCAAAAAAAAATCTATTTTTAGTAATATCTATTTATAGTAAGTTTTGCATGCAAGTGTGCATGGATCAAAAAAAAATTCTAAAAATCTTAAATGCTAAAATTAACCTATGAGACAAAATTCAACTGAAGTTGATATCTAGTTCTAAAAATATACAATTTTTTAAAATAAAAAAATCTTGAAAAAATTATTAAACGTTAATTTCATATCCTCAAATGATCACGTTTAGCCTCTAAAAATATTAAAATCAACTCTAAGTAGATAGAACGTCTTAGGGCAGCATCAAACTTTTTGAGATGATCATTTTGATGCATGGAAGAGATTAAATGAAACTACGGGTCAAAAGTTATGACATCTGAAAGATTGGCCTATTTTTCCTGCATCAAATTTCAAGCTACTCATAAAAAAGTTTGCAGTACCACTTTGTTGGGATTTTATTTGTGGGGGAGGTGCACAAAATTAAAAAAGTAAAGTAATATAGGAAAAGGCTCGGAGACAATTGAACTTTGAACCCTATGAGCATTTCTCTCTTATTTATCATGCTTTTTGGTTGTCAAGAAGCTTGTCATTTAAATTTAATTGTCAAAAAATATGAGAGGTGTAGTTTATTTGGAAAGAAGTAGAATATTGTATTAATAGAGAATCTTAAAATGATTTTAAGAAATATTAAAACATTCATTATTCAATATATATTATTTTTTTGTGGAGTAGTATTGCAATTTTATTTGGAAAAAATAAAGAAATGGCTATACAACTTAATCCATTAAACTTACTTAGTTTTCTTTAAATCTCCAATGTATACGTAATTAGATATTATAAGTATGCAAGTTGTATGATGTAAATTAGAGTGAGGAAGAAGAAGATCAAAAGAAGGTGAATCTAATCATCAATTTGATTTTTGGTTTTTTAAAATCATGTTTATAATTTTAACTTGGAGAAAATGAATAATAATATTTTATTTTATTCCTTGACTCACTTGCAAATTCATTTCACTTTATCCAAAACAATCTCAAAGACCCCACCTCAAAGACCCCACCATCAAATTTAAATTACATCTAAAATCTTGGAAAGGTTGTTAGAAGGTTGGATAGTGAGTTTTCATTTGAAATTTTAAAATCCATGCTTTTAATAATAATTTATTAACAATCTATATGTATATCTTGTTAGTGTACTTAAATAATTATGTATATTTTTAAATCTATTTAGCATATCTCAAATATATTTATGATGTCTAATTAAATGTAAATTAATTAATTGTATTATATCTTGTTGAATTGGCATTATCTTACATGTCCTTTAGTTGGATTATGCCTCATATTACAAACTTTCAAAAGTTTGCGATATTAAATATTCTATTCATGCATAAATCTAGCAGCCCAGGAAAATTATTCATACTAAAGTGCAAATTTTATTGAATTTTAGATATTAGATATTTCTATTTAATTATGTTAACCTCCAACTAATATTACATTAAAAGGAGCTAACCTCTTCATCCTATAAGTTGTTTCACCTTTTATAAGATGTATTTGAATATCTACAATTTTTTTTAAAAATAAACGGAATCAAAATAAAAAGATTTAAATTTATTTTTTAAAATTTCTACTTAAAAATATATATATTATTTTTATATTTTTATAATACTTATAAAATTTAAAGAAAAATAATAATTAAATTTAAAATTTAAAATTAGAAAAAAATTATAATTACCAAGCTGATTTGTATTTTTAATGTTTTAAAATCAAACCTACCCTTTTCTCTTAATATGGGTATCAATCTCCACTATGTTATTCTAGATCTTACGGCTGGTTTAAAAAATTAAAAAAACTTGGCTCTAACGACCAAATCACCCAATGGTGATTACTGGACGTAATCCTATAATTTCATGTCAGAATTCCCTACCTTGATTAAAAAGTTTCGATTTTGAGATATTAGATATTTAATTGATGCATAAATCTAGCAGCCCATGAAAACGATTCATACCGGAGCCTTCGCAATGAAAATATTAGTGAATCTTTTGGACAAATTAATAAAATTATAAAATCTAAACATGCTTCCAGGTCTAAAATTTAAAACTTCATAATGAATTCACTGCCTTTAAACCTGAATTTCAGCATATAGTAACGGAGAATGCTAGACCTGAGCCCTTTTTGGCTTGGCACTGTAAACAAATGTTACACATATTACAATGGAATGATATTCCCAAATAAACTCTGAAAGCATTATATAATTTGAATGAAGATGGGTCTTTATCTTCCATATTTCAAATCCATAGTGCGTCAACTTTTTGCAAACTCACCAAGTTACAACAACTAATGTTTCTATCATATTGCTAACATCATATTTGAAGGGAAAGGCCATTGAATTGTTCAAATATTTGAAGGGAATGGCCATAGAATGGTTCAAAAGTTTGACCCTGCATCAATCTCATATTAAGATTAGTTGGGTGTTATATCACAATGTTAATTCAGGGATATGATACATGTATTTTTCTCTAATTGAGAATATGACTACAATCAAATGGGTTACTTCGAATCACAACTTACATCAACCTCATATTCTAAAGGAAATAAGATTAGATACCTGCAGAGGTCAGTCAACTACCAGTTCTAACTTATATTCATTATAAAAAGGATTTTAATTTTTATATTGATATTAATATACAATAATTGTTAGGTAAGAGCCGTCGAGAAACATATACTCATGCTTTAAAAACTGTGAGAAATATCATAAAACCGACAAAAATGCATCCTGTACATGTAATGCCCCTTTTCCCCTAGATGGTTAGTTTCTCATAACTCCCCCAATGTTCTCCTATGTGAACCCTGAATTTTCCATTCCCTCCAACTCAAGATTCAACACATAAATCTATTGCAATAATTTACATTAAGAACATCAGGATTTTGAAAATGAGTTCATGACCCTAAAAATCCAGCTGGGCATTAAAAATGGTCAGAAGCAGCTTGTTGTCCCAAACATCCGAAGGCCTAATCAAGCAAAAAGTCATGACTCCTATTCTGAAATACTTCAAGAATCCCATCATACCTATCATGCAGAGGCAAGGTAAGCTTCTTACTTAAGCAATATGACAGTTACTATCTAATTGCATGCAGTATCTAAAGTTTTATACCAACAAATCGCGGAAAATCATACCTCAATTAGTATGAATGATTGGACAAATGCTTGAATATTCATCCAATTTGACACAGACAGTGATGTGTAAGATGACACTGACGTGCACTCAGAAAGAACAAAATAAAAAGATACACCTTAGATCATGAAGACTCAATACAGGCACAAAGACAATGGTGTTTTAATCGGGAAAGAGATGACAATTATTTAAATTAGACCCCCGATTTGGAGTTTGAAACATTATTACAAATTAAATTCTAAAGAAATCCTTTATGCATGATGAGTCTAGTGATGATGAAGCATGTATTCCTATTGAATACTATAATCGAAATCGATAACTTATGGAGAAATGGAGAGCTCAGTATAGAATAGATCATATACATTTGGTATATTAACTTCTTATTTACTAAAATGGAGGATGTTTGTCTGTGTGCATCCATGGAAGACGTCCTGTTAAAGATAAGACTTGTATAGAGATCCTTCGCAGACCCCTGAATGATGACAAAGTTAAATTAGTAATAAAACTCCCCTATAAAACTCCACTACATGTCAGGTTGGTGTCCTGCGGAAGACACGGACACTACCACGACTTTAGCAAAGAAAAACAATCACACATTAATTCTTAGTGGGTACTACCAAGATATAATAGAATCTTTCATGCCAGTGAACACATGGTCTACAGTGCAATATGAGTTATTTCATTCAAAAAGTTAGTCAAAAACAATCAATAACACAGACTATTGCAATACATATCATTCTTCGTCAAACATGGAGCCTCCGACAGAAACTAGTCATAACATTCACAAACAACAAAATTGTCACATCTTAAGTATTTCATTTTTTATAAATTTGATGTTTCTACTATAATCAAAATATTATTGTCAATATGGGTTTACTGGACAAAATAAAATAAAGTTGAAAGGCGATGGGAATGATGTAGATGTTTTGTCCTAGGAAGGAAGCATTAGAATAGTGCTTTGGCTCCATCGATAGGGTCGAAAAGTACTGATTATTAATGAATTGGATGAGGCTTCTTTTCTATGGAATGTAAATTTGTCGGGTTAGGGATCTACATTTGTGTGTATGAAATTGGAAATGTACAATCTGATGAGCCCCGCCTTCATGAGTACAGAAGAATAACGTGGGCAGGGACACGACAATTTCAACGATCACAATAATGAAAAAAGTACAGCCTTCCCTAAGCCCTTCAGAGTTTTGGCGATATGCCCGTAAGAGGTTCTCATCTATATAATTTAAAATTTAAATAGAGGTAAGTAGAAGTGCTGGGATTTTCCACCTAATCTTAACCAATTTTGGAGTACCGTTTTGTTTAAAATATAGCTCTACATGGTGCACAGAAGTAGAAAGTAGAATAAAATAGAAAAAGAAATAGAAAATTAAATTTTTAACCTTATAAAGATCTCTTATTTATTATACTTTTTTAGTATAGTTTATTTATTTAAATGTTAACATCGTCATAATTTAAATTCAATTCTAGATAAATATATGAGTGTTGAAGTTTATTTGAAAAGACCTATAATATTATATTCGTAAAAAATTTATAATTAGAAAATTTATCATTTAATATATATAATTTGATTGTAAAGTAGTATTGCAATCTTATTTAATGTAATATTCTTTACCTAATTCATGTTTTTTAATATACATGTTCCGTACCTATGAATATATCAATGAAATATTATTGAACATAGTCCACTAAATTTACTTTGCTTTTCTTAAATATCCAACATAGATGTAGTTAGATATTGCAAGTACATAAGAGTTGTTGCATGTGCATCAAAGTGAAAAAAAGAAGATTAGAAGCATGAGAACCCACTCACTAATTTTATTTTGTATCCCCTATTAGAATCACACTCAATACGCTATATTTCTATTATGTTAAAACATTCAATAGTTAAAATGATTATATATTTAATACTTTTTAATATTTATTTATGTTAACCCATACTAAATCAATAAGATTATATTGTCTTATTCCTCAACTCAACCACAAATTAGTCCCATTTTATCCAAAACCTCCAAATATTCTTCACATCTAGAATTTAAAAGAGGTTGCTACAAGGGTGAACCTTCATATAAAAATATAAAATACTTACTTTTAATAATGATTTATTTAGGATACACCTCCTAACTCTATCTACATATATCTCCCTAGGGGACATAGCATAATTTTGTACAAATTTGTATATGTATTTAATATATTTTACATGTATTTATGATGTCTAATTAAAATGTAATTTATTTATTTATATTATTTTTTTGTTGAATTGGCATTCTCCTACACTTTTATAATTAGATCTTGTTTAGAGAAATATATTTCCCTAGGATTTGTTTCTTTCAGTCTCTATAAACATATAAGTCAGAGTTCTAAATATTCTATTGTAATTTATCCAAAGCAATAGATGTTATTCAAACCATAATATGTTTATTGTATGTGGTGCATATGTTAAATTATTGATTCTAATGGATACCATCTAAATTGATGATATTTGAGATTTCAAGTAGAATGAGAACTATGATTAATCAAGAATCTATTGATTTTTTAAAATTTTAATTAGTTAAACTTATAATAAGCATGGAAAAGGAAATATCATCTCTAACATAGTAACAAGTATAATTTATTTAGAAAAATATGTATGTTTGAATGATGTTTTAATAAATATTTTCAATATCTTGTCTTTAAATATTTTGTTTTCAATTTGGATAAAGGCGAGTGTTTTGATCAGACACTAAAACATAAGACAAAGTTAGAACTATCAATTAAGAATGTTATAATAAACTACCAATAGACCATCCATAAGCTAGAAAATCCATAAGCCATCAAAAGATATGTCTAAATCATCCATAAAAATTTAGTCAACAATCAACAAATAGATGGTCATTAGTTAGCAAGAAAATATAAAATTACTAAAAACATAGTAGACAATAAAAGAAATTACTTTTCAGAAAGGAACCTCAAAACAAAAGCATAATAATGTAAATTTAAGCAATACCCTAGACCAATCTTTTTCTGCACTAGACAAGGAAAACCTTCATCATCCATTCAATACCATTCTTAACGACTTCTCCTCTATGTAGTTTCAACATTTCAATCTATGATTTCCATTCTTTCCTTCATAAAAGAGTCCAAAAAAACATTAAGTCTCATCACTAATAATAAGAAAAATAAATGTTATTAATTATAATATTGTGAATTTCAACAAATCACTTTAAAAAAAATATATTATAGATTTTTTATTAAAAATATTTACAATGTTATCACACCATTTGTTAAATTTTTACTTTAAAATCAATTCCTTTTATTGATTTGTAAATGACGTAAAGGAATAAACAAAAAGCAAAATATTAAGGCAAGAATGAATGGAATTAATAATCTTTTTTACCCACCCACCTTAAAATAAATGGGATACATTTACAAATAGTTACCTTTGTCGTAAATGGGAGTAAATGGAAAAATGTGGTCAACACCTTGATTGAGTGTCTTAAAGGCTTTTATATTTAAACGCCATGAGACTGGGATTTAAAAATGTTGGAGAATAAAATATTTCAAATGATTTTATAAGTACAAGCTAGGATGGGCATAAAATCAAAAAGGCATTCGAGCCTTATAAATGTGGCAGGGCATACAATTGCACAATCAAATCGTACTTCTCCTTTTTCTTCTCTTTCTTCTCTCTATTATTTGATTTCTCCACACTATAATTTTTTCTAACACTTCTAGAGAGCTGTGTTTTGAAATCACATTGAAAAAAATGTTTGCATCAGCAGTAGTTCATTTTTAATAGTAGAAGTTACGATTATATAATATATTAATATTTTATAAAGAAATTGTAACAGTGTTCTGCATATATACATAATTACTTATTTCTTGTATTTTATTTTGAAATAGTTCATTTGAATTCACAAATAAATTTTTATATGCATTCATTTTTTCTGTAGATGAAGAATTTACTATCATCGTATATGTGTTTCAATTATTTTTTTATAATCGAATTTTCTTCTTACTCATTTTACCTCCATTTAATATTAATTAAAATTAAAATAAAAGGAACTGATCTCTTAAATCACTTTTTCTTTTTCATGTGCTATACATTGAAACTTCCCTTTGTTATATACAAGAAATAGTTGAATATCAATATATTTTTTCACATGAAGTAGGACTCAAAATAAAGTATTAAATTTATTTTTAAAAAAATCACTCAAAAATATTATTTCAAATTTTATATTTTAAAATTATCTCTGAAATCTATAAAATGATATTTTAAGAATAAAATTAGAATCACCAATTATGTCTATATTTTTATTGTTTTAAAAATAACCTTATTTTTTCTTCAAATATAAATATTAATCTCCAAAATAATAATTTAAAATTAAACTTATCTCAAAGACACACCAACTTACCCAATGATTACTCTACCATAAAAGTTCATAATATTCAGTTAGAAGACCCTTCCCTGCTTAAAAAGTTTCAAGAAAGGATACACCAAAGTTAAAATAGACTGCTGGAAATGCAAAAGAATCACATGCTAAAAAATAAATAAATGAGGGAAGAGTTGTATAGTAAAACACATAAATTTGCATATATTAAATGATTAAAAATTCTATTATAATCTATCTTAAAGTCCTAAACTAACATAACTACAATTTTAATAAAAACTCTTACAAAAAAATATATTCTTTATTGTTCAGTGTTCCTATTTTGTCTTCTTTGTCTACTACAAGTTATTGTACCCCTTCACTTCATCTCTAATTGATGCTATGCTTTCTTTCTACCTATTATATGTCTTTTTCTCCATGCTTATTATGTTGTTAAAACTCATTGCCTTATACCTTGTCTTTTTTTGCAAGTTGTTACATGTTCTTCTACCACTTCTTCAACATTATTTTTCGTCTATTCTGTCTTTTGTCTATTTATTTCTCTAACTCCATCTACCTTCCATTTTTCTACCTAGATTCAATTTGTTGCCTAAATTTCAAATTCAAATTATGTTGTAGATGATATTCTATGATTATGTAGCACCTTAGTCTCTTACACTTGGAGAACTCATGACCTTGGTTGTTCTTCTTAGTTCTATACATGCCTTAATTCTGCAAGCCTCACATCTACTCTACTTGTGACCCTTTGCCTATCTCTTAGTCTAACCAACCTTATATTGATGACACATATATCCCATCTTGCCTAGAATGCTTAAATTATACTTATCATAAACCTATGCAAGTTCTAAGCCTAAGCCTACTCTCCTTGTCTATAGACACTAATGTCTAGGTCAGATAGTAGCATTGATGTTATTGCCCTAACTCAATGCAAGTGTCCAGTGTCTTAAAAGTCATCAAATTTGTAAATGAAACATATCAAAATAGTTTGGCTAAGTGTTTTAATGTGTGTTATCCTGCAATAGGATTGGTATAAATATAATGTCGACCCTTATTCATTACCCAACCTACAAAACTTAGCAATTAGACTAAAAGATCACTCAAGAAGCACTCATGTTACCAAAAGCTTTCCTATTCTACCATATTCT
The DNA here is from genome assembly GCA_037957365.1 of Torreya grandis. NCBI lineage: Eukaryota > Viridiplantae > Streptophyta > Pinopsida > Cupressales > Taxaceae > Torreya > Torreya grandis. The sequence goes on along the minus strand of JARHVA010004838.1, from coordinate 209,803 downwards.
GATAACATTAAAAGGAGCATCCCTGTTACCGGTTTTAAATACTAAAGGATCAGTCATAAGGTAATATTTTCCAAGTTATAAGCTAGATCACTATTGTACTTGCTTTACACATTACATGATTCACATACAATCTAACATGTAGGGAAGAACTACATGGTTCTGAGACCCTCTTCTAGAGTATTAGCTATGTAAGAAGCACTCTTTAATAGTGGGGTCATTGCATGTTAGCTTGACACTGTATACCAACCAACCAATTTTTACCAAGGTTAAATTGAAGATGCAAAACTAGGATTTTTTTTATTTCAACAGGAGTGAGAGTCAAGGTATTTGAATGCATCAGGGTAAAGGAAAAGCAAAACCCAAAATCATCTTGGTGTTTGCATCGTATTTCTATGAGTATTCTATACATCACACTAATGTCGATGTAATTCTCATAGGATGTTGCAACTATCTAGAGAACCAAAGGCACCAAATCTAGAATCTGATAAATTGATCCAAAATTGTCTTCTTGCATGTATCCTACCTGTATCAGATCTAATATTATATTAGCATAAAAAAATAAATAATTAATTTCTTAAATGCCGTTTTTATATCTATCATAGTTATACTTTTCATTAATAGCCTATCTCAATTTTATAAATTTTGCATATGGTACATCTTAGTCTAGCACATTAATTGGCCTACTATAGATCTAATATTCACCATTGTGACCTATCATTTTTATATCCTTAACCCTAACTACTAAATAAGATCTTTATCTAAATTATGGTTAAAATTTTTGTGATCCTGATATTTGAAGATTATTATTGCATAAGCATTCTCTTGTAGATGCTTATTTCCTTTCTTATCTTAATCTTTGTGTTCTTTCTCTCTTTTATCATGGACGACATTAATATTTTTGATGATTATGACTATAAAGCCCTTAAAATATATATATATATATATATATATATATATATATATATATATATATATATATATATATATATATATATATATATATATATATATATATATATATATATATATATATATATATATATATAAGGAAGAATCAAAATCCATTACTCTTGCATTCTTCCAAATGCTAAGGAAAACAATACCAAACCTTGAATGGTGGTAGCTACTATCCCTCTAATCAGTTTCATGCTCCCATTCTTTCATGACATGATGTGATCCATCTTATGTAGGATCCAAAGCATATTCCCTTGCCTTCTATAATAAATTTGAACCCCCATGGAGATGAGGTACTTTCATTTGATTGTGATAATTTACATTATCCCCAAAAGGAGGTCATGGAGGATTTACAAATCATTAGTAAAGGGGATGTTCCTTCAATTTCATTGAATATAACCCCTCTTCCTCCTACGTTTCCAAACAATATTTCCATTATCAAGGTTAATGATTCATCTTGGCGTTCATCTGATATTGACATTTTTTGAATGTTTAACCAAGAGAGTATAGAATATTTCCCATTTCATATTAAGCCATCAAGGAAAAGGAAATAACCTACATCAACAATGCAAAATAATATTAATGTTCCAAACAAAAAACACATACTAATGATAAACAAGGTGTCTAAAAAAATGAAGGTTCCTACAACACCAAAAGAGGTGCCTCGACCAATGCCTCCTCAAGATCTACTTTTGATACCTTTACAAAAGGAGCATAAATCAAGTTCTAAATACATTCCAAACTCTTCAAATAATACGCTATAGGTACAAAAATTCAAAGATCGATTACTATTAAAAAAATATCCAAAATGCAAGGAGGCTAAAATCCCACTTATTATTCATAAGGATGATGATACTGTTGAGAAGTGTTTTCATTGATATCAAGGTTGATGTCATTTTATTTCAAGGTTGATGTCATTGATGTTAGAGTAAATTTGGTGAAGATGCACGGTGAGTGGTTTGTGAGGTATGAGTTGTGTGCTTGATGTGACATGGAAGTGATGTCATAAGAGAGAATTTTAAGGAAACCTAATATCTCTCTATTGAGAGAGAATTTGAAGGTAAAATAATGATTCTTCTGATTTTTATTTCAATATTTAAGTTAATTAAAGCATGCTTGAGTACTAGTTATTGAGTACAAGGTGTGTTGAAAAGCCTAGTCTAGACTCTATGAGAAGGTGTGCAAAGTGAAACCTAATAAGTACAAGCTTGTGATAGGTGGTTTGTAACTATGTGATAATGAAAGAGAATTATAGATACATTCAAAATTCTTTTAAGGTCAGTTGTCAAGTTTCAAGTGCTTAAGAAGCCTAGTCATGGCACTAGTCATAACATGAAAAAATTTAGTTAGAAAGGTTGAGCATGGTGGCCTAGTGATATGGATGCATAAAGGAATAAGAGGTTTTATAAGGTTTATTAATCATTCATATGAAGCGTTGGATAACTTAGGAGAGTTTCAAGGTGAGCCTATAGGGGTAAGACCTTAAGTCTAAGTCTGTAACTAGATAAGTTCTAAACCCTGCCTGACCTAATAAAGTGTTATGAGGTGTTTTCAAGTCCTACGAATGATTAAAGAAGTTTTTAAGCATGATAAAGGTTTATTTATTTTTATAATGAGGTTTAATTTTCATTTAAATAATATTTAAGGTCATTTTTTATCCTTAATATAGTTTGCAAATCAAGGACCAAGCAAGCAAAGAGAGAGAGAGAGTATGGCCTAATGGGTATGAGGTTTAGTTTCCAAGACAAGTGTGAGTATGTGAACATGGATAGAGGTATGATATGATGTTTAAATTATTTTCAAAATTTTTTATTTCATGGTTTGAAATATAAGGCATAAAAAGTGGTTTGAAGGTCTCTCATGTGCACAAAATGAAGGGTTCTAAACGCGAGAAGAGATTTCAAGTGTTCAATGGCACATGTAACCTATACATGAGAACCTTAAATATTCATGGTATATTTGGAAGGTTCCTATCTAAAAATTATAGGCATTAGTTTTTATATTAAGGGGCTATGCTTTATGAATTATTGTTAAGACTACAAGATGGTTTAAACCCTCAAAGAACCCTAATAGTGACTTGATAGGAAAGAAGTTGTTATAAATTAATTAGAATAGATTATTATGGCTATTTAAGTGATTGGATGTTTTATTCAACTCACCCAAGAATTATAGGTGTGATTGGTTTGTTAGGTGTATGAGTAGACCCTACAAGAAAGTGCTAGTGTCTTAATAATTTGTTGTAATAGTCAGAGTTGACCAAGTAAACATTATTTAATAGATAGAAAAAAAATTTTGAGACTTATATTTTGTGTCAATGTTTTTTTATGGATGTAATTTATTCCTTATGTTTGATAAATTGGTCATTGAATATAACTTGTCACTAACAAGCCTAATGGTGCAAATGATGAGAAACCCAGGTAAAAGTGAGAATATGATTAGGGATGTGTTATCATGGAATAGGGATGAATCCAAGTGCATGTAGGTGTTTTTGAGTGCTTTTAATACATACTCATGTTTGGTATAAGTTTTCAAGGTTAGTGGTTATTGAGAAAAATTTGCTCACAAGTTGACTTGTCTAGCTCAGAAAGGTCTATGTACAATGAGGTTATGATATTGGTCTATAAGACCAATATTTTCGTTTGAATATATTATATTTATATCCAATAATGGTATAATTATCTCCTCATATCATCCACAATCATTAATAGTCTCTAAAAATGGTCATACATGTGTTGAAGGTCATTGTCACCATGATTTTGCTTTCAGGGAAACTGGGATATCTGGGTATGCAAGTTGTAGTGATGAGTTCGAGGATATTTGCCCTAAGTTGAATTATCTAATGTAAATGGTGTTTATATTTTTAATTTTATCTCCTATTCATTCTTTTTAGAATATTTTAATTCACTGAAAGTGGTGGAAATATTGAAGCCAAAATGGCTTGTCTAGCTAAATGAGGTATGTGAGAGAAAAGGTCAACAAATTGGTCTACAAGACCAATATTTTCCATTAACGATTATGAAATTTTTCTTGAATTTTATTTTTAGTATGTTTTAAGATCTTTTTCATGCATTTTAAGTCTTTTATTGTGTTCTTTTAGGTGCCAAAAGTTTGAGTTTCCATGACTATGTTTTGAGGGTAGTTGAAAGTTTTGAGTGGGCTATTTGCAGAGAAGGGTTTGATTCATTTCTCTCTGAGTTGTGAAATATAAATCATATGGTGATGAATTTAAGTTCATTTATATTCTTTATATGTGATTTTTTATCATGATTTTTTGGCAAAATTTTGTTTATGCTTTAGTTGATTAAGACAAACTTTCTATGTATGAGAAGGCTAATTGTGAACAATACAAATGGTGTGCTTCAAGTCATGGTTCGAGCTAAAATGTGTTATGAAGCATATATTATTATATAAGTTGTCTATTTTAGTGTAATATGATTATTTTATACCATGTGAGGTGTTTGAATTTGTTCTAAAGAAGACAAAGTGTAATGTGTCCTAAAGTAGACCTAATGGGATTACGTGTCTATGATACCTAAAGATGATGTAGATTATACCTAAAGGGACTCAAATCACATTCTATATTTTTTTATGAGATGTCATAATTCTATTCAGTGGCTTAAGATATTAAGGGTGTTTGACTAACCAAGAAGGATATGAACAAGAGACTTGTATAAATACATAGTAGATTTAGGCCTATGAGAATGTGGAGAATAACCAAATAAGATATCACTTGTTGAGAGGAAGGAGGTCTTACAGACCATTATATAAATATATAATATCAATGATGAATATTTGATAGAGGTTTTTTTTGTGAGGATCAAGGTCATATGACTTGATCAGTCTTGAATAGACCTTGTTAAGCGAAGGAGCCTAGAAGTTAGTTTGAGAGGGCTAAGAGTTTAAAGAGATAAAAATGTGACCATCATCAATTGGTTGAGAAACAAAGTTTCATAAAGTTTATCAAATAAACCAAGTGGCTGATTTGGTTTGAAGTCATCTATGGGATTGGTGCCTCCTTGCAAGTTGATCCTTTCTAAAGTTTAACTGAGTTGGTACTTAACTAATTGGGGTTGGTGCTCCATGTGAATTAGGTGATTCACTAAATTTTATGTTTATCTTATAAAAATATAGTTAATTTTTAGAAATCGTTGGGTTTTCTTCCCCTTAAGGGTTTCCCATGTATGTGACATGTTCTTGTGTTTCATGCTTATGTGGATAGGTGTTGATGATTGTAAGATCTATATTCTTATATGAATGTTTCATGATTGCTTAAGTGAGATTGTTAAGAAAATTTTTGAATAATAATTCACCCCCCTCTCACTCATTTATCTTCTAATAGATACGCGTATGCCTAGATTCAAAAGAGGTGGTAGTTTAGAACCAATGATAACACCTATGTCAAGCATCAACATTCCCATGAATTATATTATGTCTATAATCAGCATTATTGGGCATATTCAAAAATAATTTTATATAATGTAAATTTAACTAACTTTATATAATGATAATGTGAATGTTACTTCATTAAATAATAAAGCACTTACACAATGTATAATTTAATATTTGTATCCATCAGGTTTTGAAGTACCACATTTTTCTCTCTTTGTAACACATAAAGACCCATTCGAGCACATTATTAATAATGTACATTATTAATAATGTACATTATTTTGGTCTATGAGAAAATAATGACAAACTATTGTTAAAATTATTCCATATGAGCACTCCCAATGAGGCTCACATTTGGTTCTATAGCATACCAAATTCTTCCTTAACCATTTGTTCTCCTTAGAAGTACCAAAGTAGTATCCCTTATACAAACTAAGAAGATAAATTACCAAATAAGCATTTTTATAAAAAAAGGTGGTGTTCCTAATATTTATCTAAGTGATTTGAAAACTTTCCTTAATATAGGTCCCATACAAGGTCCTCATCTTATGCTAAATCACCAAATGTATATAATCAAAAAGTACACACATCACCAATATTTAATGAATAACTTATATATGGGTGGTGCTTATTATTGACACAACCTTGTTGATCCTATAAAAATAAAAACCCATTACATCATAAAGTATTTTAATAGCTTGGTTTTAACTTAAAATATTAACAAAATACGGTCACTTAAAAAGACTCCTTGGGTAAAATAATAATGCCAATTGCTTGTGGTCCTAAATTAATTCAAACACATGTTTGGGTTATGCCTACCACATCTCCATATGAATTTACACTTGGAAATCTTTGGATATACCAAATGGAAGAAAAAAATTACCAAAAAACAAGGCATTTATTTTCTCATGAAGGAAAATTAATACATATTTCCAATGATAGCATTATATCTTCTACTACACATGCAAAATATGAGGTGAAATATTCTATGTCCCTTTTCAACCTATCCAATCATGATGTAAGCAATGTAAAATATCCAAATTGATGTTGTAATTTTCATAATGGAGGGATACATATATGACCATCAATTAGATGGAATCATAGGATGATCTTTCCTCAATATCAAAAATACCAAGAAAAATAAATAAAAAAATACAACATACCTTCAACACTTACATGTTCTATTGGCTCCTTGGAATTTATATGTTAGTTTCATGTTGAGGAATAGCATAGAATGTTACTCTTACATACACATATAGAAACATACATAGATACATAATATAGTTATGGGTATTGGGCCTTCCCTCTACTCACATCACCAAGATGTTGGGGGCATCCATCTCCTACACTCTTGCTATAAAAAGGTTATATGATTCGATGATAACTCTATATTATTATGTTTGATCTTACATATGTACTTACACATGCCTATTATCCATGATTATATATTACACAATTTAATTGATATGATATGTACTTGATGTTTTTGGATAATACATTCAATCTATGGGCCACTATGACATGTTTATGTTGGTTTTTTATGTTTTTCTTTTACACACTTCTTTAAGTATTTTATTGTCCTAAATTTTCAATCATTTGAATATGCTCCATTGTATTCAACACATGTTCCTATGATTACCTTATTGTACATTTTAATATGTTATTATTTTCCTTTATGTAAATTTGAATAAGTCATGTCCATTCAATTTTATGGCATTTGAACATGCCCCTTGTTTGTGGTATCCTTAGACCATTGCCTTTTGACTTACTTTTGAGTGCTCTTGTGTGTGTGTTTGTTTGCTTGTTGAATTTTTATTGTTAATATCTATACATACATGATATTTATTATGCATCTTAATCTTATGTGTGACACATTGGTTCTATGTTCTTCAATGGTACATCAACCTAGACATATTTCCATCTATATGCTACATGGTTACATTCATAAATTTCTGATTACCTTACCCTTTCAAGGAGAGCTAAATACTAGGTAATATTTTGACCTCACCTCAACTGTGGGGGGGGAGGGGGGTGGGGGGTGGGAATATTATGGTGTCATTTTATGGTGACATAGCTTCCACATTATTTAAATTTTCCATATTACATTGGGTGACATGCTTTGTAAACATGTTGTCCACACTCACATAATATATGGAACTTACACCAATTTGCAGATCTTATGGGGGCATGTCAAGGTGACATGGATTCCACACATCCATATTTTTTAGATTATAGTGGTGACATAATTTGGAATAATATTCTACACATTCATTCATTATGGTACTTATAATTGACAGATTCATTGGGGGCATGTTTTGCAAGCATGTTCTCCATACCTACTCAATTTTTAGCATCTCTAGTTTATAGTGGGGGCATATTTTGGAAACATGTCTTCCACATTGGTATTTATATCAATTTCATATCTATCCATATATAGTGTTTTCATGATTTGGAAACATCTCCTCCACACTTACATAGTTTTTTGAATTGGCTAGAACACACAATTATATTATTACAATACATATTTGTGGCAGAATTCTATACATCTTACCATTGTTACACATAGTTTGAGTGTGAGACAAAATATATGGTTCATATGCTATGCAACATGTCCCTAATATTATAAAATCACAATCAAATTTTTATTGTAAAACTATTACACATATTGATACCCAACAAAATTTTATGGACTTTAGCGAGCCAATATACTACAATAGTTGGTTCACATTTTCATATGGCTAGGGTGAATTAATCACTCAATCTAAGTTTTAAGTTTGGACATGATCATCCAAACTCATAAGGTTATAAGAATTGTTGGGTTGCATGGTTTAGCTAATATAAACTTTTAGGTGGCAACAGACATTTTATTTGAATTTGGGGGCATGTGCCTTCCAACCTCTCTCTCTCTCTCTATCTCTTTGAATATATGAATTTTAAAAACATTATCTATATTTATACTAATCTTAGTTTTAGATACTTATAATGATACATATTTTACATGAATAACCTACCAATAGGCAAGGTGGTCACATTGACATGTAGGCATACTCTTAAACCTTGCTCTTTCCGTTTCAATATATTTCAAATAATTTAGACCCATATTAATTACAATGATTATACATTGTAACATGTTTTTGGTTTCAATTCTATCACTAGAAAATAACTTAAACCTAGATCTATCAAAGCACTCAAACTCAACTCAAGAAAAGATAAGGTGTGTCTACACATGCAGGTACTTATTCCTTTCATTTAAACTATCAATTTAATTACTAGATTAAATGGGGGGAAGGGAGATTTGGATGATATTCTATGATTATATAGCACCTTAGTCTTGTTCACTTGGAAAACTCATGATCCTATCTGTGTGAGCAAGGAACTTGATGATGGAGGGTAGGTTAGATCAAGTGTTAGTTTCACAATGAAAACAAAATGAAGAAAAACACACTAACAAAGCTTAACACCTCCATGCCTAGATCATAGGAGGAGCATAGTGAAAAAACATAAATGAATAAAGCACAAATAAAAATGGAAAGAACTTACAAAAAATACTTTACCAATTCCTTGAATTCTCCAATAAGTTCTTTGTTTGGCTTGCTCAAATTATGCTCAAGAAGTATACATCAATAGGGCTTGGCTATCTCCATCTCCTCTTATCACCATGGTTGGATTTGGATTTGGCTTGATGTTTTCTCAAAGTGGTTTGGCTTAGAATTTTGGCAATATAACATTATATCTTTGCTTTATGCCCTAAATCTTGTATTATAACATTACTATGTCCAAGTTCTCCAAATAAAGAGGCAAATGCTTGTATTTATAGATTCAATAACTAACCCCACATCAAGGTGAGTTAAAGTGTAATTAGGTCTTGGAATGGGTTCAAACCTTACCTTAGTTCTTTAATTAACCCTAGTAGGTCTAAAAGGTGTCCAAACCTCATAATAAACATTGAATATGCATGGGTGGGATATATTGGATTTTGGACAACTTGCAAAAGGTAATGATTACTTCCTAGGTTATTCTTTTGGTTTCGAATTTTATTTTTTGATAATTCATTTAATTACTCATGGATTAATTCAATCAGAACTTGATTAGGATTTGCATGTTAATTAATCCCTTTTATGATTTTGGACATCTCTAAGATTTGATTTAATTGATTTAGTCATTTATCTTATTTAATTGATTTTTAGGCCAAATTAATTTAATTGCATGTTATGAAGCCAAATTTGAGACATTTATAAATTCTCAAGATAGATATTCAAAAGTTGGTAAGAATTGATCTAATGTTTGATACAAATCCATTAGTGGCCAATTTTAGATGTCTATAGTGTACCCCTGTTTGGGAAGGTGTTGCAAGCTATAAGCAAATTAACATCTTATCAAAGAATAAAAAGGTCCTATACTCTTACTAATTCAATTGTAATGGATGAAATTTCACGTGTCGCCCTCAAGTGAGTGGTTAGAAAAGGGGTTGAAAATAATCCCTCAAAATAAGGAAACAAATGGACCAAATAGATGAACATGATGGAATGAACTAATTTGCCCATAGGTGGTTATAATTAGGGGCATATGGAGAGATAAAAAATACCCTAGTTGGGCATAATAAATTAAATGAGTTACCCAAGTGTGTTTATAATCATTAATCCTCAAATGGATGATAACATGATCATTTTCCCAAAGGTGGTAAAATCATGGAGAATGTAAGTATGATGGTGTACAATGGTTTGCCCAAAGGTAGTTGTAAGCATTATACCCCAATAGTGTAAATCATAATATGAAGATGCAAGTGGGAAATTATAAAATTATTTTCTGATAGGTATTTATAATCATTAGTATCTCGATAGTGGCAAACAAGACAGTATGATGGCAAATATGATGATGGAAAATTGACACAGAGGATAAAGATAAATTAGGCAAGTTGCTAGTAGGGAGATGCTCATCATAATTAACAAAGAGGAAAATTATTTTGTTGTTTAATTACTCTATTTGGGATATGATTTATATTAGGTCAGGAATGTTACCAGTGCTAGTGCTAAGGTCATATCATCACTACATTTGTTGTGTAGAATACTCGAGGCTGATTTTTTCAATAGCATGTGATGGTAAGAATCATGATATAATATCATGATAACTTGGACAAAATATGCATAAGGACTAAATCTTGATCCAATACTCAGTTGAATATAATTCAAAAATAATAAAAACCATGTTGACAATGTTTGTTAGGTTGTGGAGCTAAAACCTTCACTGATGCAGACATGGAGAAGGCCATTGGAGGAGTTGCTGGAGTGTCACAGACACCGGCGTAGGTCAGGCCAACCGACATCGGTAGGGTATAGATAGGAATCAACTGACATCAGTTAGATATCGGCCAATGTTGGTGACCCCCAGGTAGACAGGGACCGACGTCGATCGCCTGTGTGGTTTAGACTGCGTATATTATGGGCAGTTAGTTGACGAACCAAGTGTTTGCATGTCAAGAGCTAATTTTAGACTCAAAGCTACAGATCTAATTATTGTAATTAGGTGTCTAATTATTGTTTGGATGAGATCTATATAATAGACTCATGGATTGTATTGAAAGGTGTTCTAGTTTGAGTTGAGCAAAGTTTGCTTCTTCTGTGTGTGAGGTGAGCAAGGGTGTTCCTCCTAGTTCCACAGCAGTATCAAGGTGGGTGCTGGTTTTGGAGAGTCAGCAAGATTCTTCAAGGGTGTAGGATCTTGGTCAGCATGTGTGCATGGCCTCTATAGGAGATCTACATGGTAAGTAAGATCATTGATCTGCAGGTGTATGTGTGTGCATGATCTAGGTTTGCAAGTGTGCAGAACCAGATTGATTTGTAGGTGTGCAAGATCAGGGAGGATAGCAACACAACAGGGAGTAGTATCAGGCAGGATCTACTTGGAGTACAGGTGTGTACTCAGAGCAAAGAGGAAGGCAAGGAAGATCCTTCCATAAGTAAGGTCTATTGAGGTGTAGGTTATTGCAGGTTCAGGGGAGATCTACTTGGAGTACATTGAGTACTTGTGGAGTGCGTGGAGCACTTGTGGTGTGTGTGGAGCACAGGTATAAGGTGAACACCAACTCAGTGTTTGAGTTGGGTGTTGGGACCTAAGAGAGAGAGAGCTTTGAGAAGAGAATTACTATTCATTTGAGGTGTGGGAAGCCTCTGAAGAGGTGGTGGAGAAGAAGTGGCATCTTCTTTATTGTATTCTTTTCTATATGAGTATTAATACAAGTTGTGTATTGTCTCTCATATCTTGTGTTATTTCTAAACTCTAGTTACTTGTTGATTCTAGTTATTTCCACATATTAAGTTGCTTGGTAATCAATTGTGTGCTTCCGGTTTATATCCCAACACATGGTATCAGAGCTAAGGTTGTAGGAAGTGATTTTGTGTTTGGTTACAGGTCACTCTCAGGGGTTTCTGATTAAGTGGGAGTAGAGCAATGGCAGATCAAAGTAAGCTAAGAATGGAGGAGTTGAAAAGCACAAATGGTCACTTACGGTCCTATGGAAAGAAAGAGCAGGTAAAAGAAAATTGTTGGTTTGTGGAAGATCAGCATGAAGGAACTGAAGAAGCAAATGTTGCAGGGGATGTGGCATAGGATGCTCTGGGAGGTTTCTTGGATAAATTTGAATCTTGGATAACAGATTCGGTTGCCTCTTTCCATGCAGCCCCAGATAGAGAAGCTGGTGAGCCCTTCCAAAGAATAGGCAAAGGGGAAGTGAAGCTGAAATTGTAGGCTGCCAACACATGGGTGTTGAAGGAGGTCATGCAGGTCCCAGGTTTAGAGATATGGCTAATTTCTTTAAAAAGGTTGGGTGATGAGAGATGCACAAGAACTCTCACAGCGGATGCACTTGAATTAGCTGGTGGTAAGAAAACAGGTACTCTTTATCTACTTGTTTATATTACTGATTCTTCTTTTGTTGTGGAGATGTGGCTTCGTAGGCTTGGTCACATGAGCAGGAAGGAGACGCATGTTCTTAAGTAGAATATAGATATATTTGACAGGCTTAAGAACTGGAAAGCCTTGGTGTTCCTAGAGGAGATGGCAGATAGAGACCAGTGGATGGGCTGGATACTTCTGAGTAGGGCAGTTTGGACATGGTTGTTGATTCAAAGGAGCTTGCAGGTAAAAAGTCATCACTTACAGGAAAACACAGGTACCGACGTCAGCAGAATAAATGACGTTGATAGTAGGTAAGACCGACATTGGTCATGATGACCGACATCGGCAAAAGGGGACACCGATGTTGGTAGGGTTGGTAGTCAGGATAGGCGCATGGAACCAACATCGGTCGGACGCAAACTGTGTGGTGACCAAGGTCGGTCACTGTAACAGATTTTGGGTGGACATCAAGCTATCAAGGAGTCTCAAATGCCCATATGGAGGACTAAAGATGTAATTAGGCCTCAAATTCGTTGTTCCTCTTCTTTATACTAGTTTCTAACTATAGAGCAGGAACGATCTAGGAAACAGTGGGAGCATGGCATGGAGAGATTACAAAACCAAGTAGGAGATTTGGTAGGGTTGCTAACTGGTATGAAAGCACAGAGATGAATGGATACCTTAGTTGAAGAATAGAGAGAACGGACACATGAGATGGAAGACCAGGTCATATGGTCTTGAGGGAGCTGCAGGGAGTGGGACAGGGCTGATAGGTGGTACCAGGTGGATGACAAAGCAGGGCTTTAGTCAATGTCAGTATAACCATTATGTTTGTCTTACCAAGTGGATGATGGTCACAACATTATCCTATTGTTGTATGTGGAGGATGAGCTTGATGTAGGTTCAGACATACAGGGTTTTGCTGAGCTAAGGGTAAGATTAGTTTAGTGGCATGTCATGAAGAATTAGGAGCAGCAAAATTCTTTGGCATGGGAGACATGGAGATCACAGGTTGATTTTGCCTCCAATGGGAGCTGACGTGAATCAGGTGTTGGTGAGGTTCATTATGTAGGATGCAAAATTGGAGCACACCAAGGGCTGGACAGTTTAGTGTCCAAAATCACATGAGGTCTGGTATAGACCTAAGTTTTCCCAAGCAGTGGGAGCTATCAGAGAGTTAGGAGCCAATTTAAAGAAGTGAGTCCTTAGGTACTTGAGAGGGACCAGCAGCAGGGATTCATGCTATTCAGGGTCAGGACTTCACTACATGGGTTTGTAGATGCGAATGCGGCAGGGTACTCGGATGACAGGTAGTGCACCACAGGTTGTGTGGTGGGTTGTCTTCAGGATTGATCTTGAAGAGGGATACAAGATAGAAAATAGATTAGACGGGGTATAGGTATAGGTATAGTGTAGCTATTTATCTCCAAGTGGGAAATTGTTTTGTTGTGGAGCTAAAAGCTTCACTGATGCAGACATGGAGAAGGCCATTGGAGGAGTTGCTGGAGTGTCACAGACACTGGCATCGGTCAGGCCAATCGACGTCGGTAGGGTACAGACAGGAAGCAACTGACATTGGTCAGAGATCGGCTGATGTCGGTGACCCCCAGGCAGACAGGGACCAATGTCAGTCGCCTGTGTGGTTCGAACTGCGTATATTACAGGCAGTTAGTTGATGAACCAAGTGTTTGCATGTCAAGAGCTAATTTTAGACTCAAAGCTACGGATCTAATTATTGTAATTAGGTGTCTAATTATTGTTTGGATGAGATCTATATAATAGACTCATGGATTGTATTGAAAGGTGTTCTAGTTTAAGTTGAGCAAAGTTTGCTTCTTCTGTGTGTGAGGTGAGCAAGGGTGTTCTTCCTAGTTCCACAGCAGTACCAAGGTGGGTGCTGGTCTTGGAGAGTCAGCAGGATTCTTCAGGGGTGTAGGATCTTGGTCAGCATGTGTGCATGGCCTCTATAGGAGATCTACATGGTAAGTAAGATCATTGATCTGCAGGTGTATGTGTGTGCATGATCCAGGTTTGTAGGTGTGCAGAACCAAATTGATTTGTAGGTGTGCAAGATCAGGGAGGACATCAACACAATAGGGAGCAGTATCAGGCAGGATCTACTTGGAGTACAGGTGTGTACTCAGAGCAAAGAGGAAGGCAAGGAAGATTCTTCCATAAGTAAGGTCTATTGAGGTGCAGGGTGTTGCATGTTTAGGGGAGATCTACTTGGAGTACATTGAGTACTTGTGGAGTGTGTGGAGCACTTGTGGTGTGCGTGGAACACAGGTATAAGGTGAACACCAACTCAGTGTTTGAGTTGGGTGTTGGGACCTAAGAGAGAGAGCTTTGAGAAGAGAATTATTGTTCATTTGAGGTGTGGAAATCCTCTGAAGAGGTGGTGGAGAAGAAGTGGCATCTTCTTTATTGTATTCTTTTCTGTATGTGTATTAATACAAGTTGTGTATTGTCTCTCATATCTTGTGTTATTTCTGAATTCTAGTTACTTGTTGATTCTGGTTATTTTTGATATTAACTTGCTTGGTAATCAATTGTGTGCTTTCGGTTCATATCCCAACAATGTTGATGTTTGAAAATGGATGGATTCAAGAATAGTATGTAAAGAATCACCTAATGAATGCACATAGACTAAATCAAGGTAATAGTATTGAAAGAAAATAAACATGTATATAAACAAATACAATAAAATAAAAATAAATAAGAGAACAAACACAGAATGGGAATTCACAATGTTAGTACAAACAATGCAGCACAAAAAAGATGCACATTACCCCTAGAAAATAGAATATAACTTAACAAACAAATAAAATGGGGTAATAGAAGAAAAGGAAGGTAGTGGTCGAGTTGTCTCCGTATGCACTAGGCAAGTGTATGTTGCCTACATAGTTCCATGGACATAATATCTAACAGAAACTTTAGGCCAAATGTAGTTCTCCCAAGAATCAGGATAGAATAAAATGTTGAGAAGGAAATATGATGGTTTTATAGAAGAGTATGAATGGTCTTGAAAAATGACAAGTGCATGGAATAAAGGAGCCAAAATGGATGGGAAAATTAAGGAATAAGTGGTTGTTTGTGACTTGGTGAGGGTTCCCAAAATCCTTAAGGCAAATAAATGGTCAATGTTTTTGGTTTTTCTAAATCAATTTTACAAATGTTTTTAGAATTTTTAGAGCATCTAGACTCAATCAAGAATGATGACACACTAAATTATCTGAGCTCATAAAATGACAAGAGCATTTAAGCTTAGAAATGTTTCTCAAAAAATGATGAGAGTGTAATGAAAAGGGATATTGATCTGACCCCAATATGTATTGAGCTTTGCCCATAAAATCCTAGAATGGCCTTAGGTCACAGTAGTTTCACCTCATAGTGGAGGAATCTGATTAGTGTATCATCTAATTCAAACAAAACAAGCATAGTTGGCATAATGACATGGGAATGGCAAGTTGGTATGTCAAGGAACAATAACAAAATGATATCCCTAATTTTTCCATAGGAGGTTATAACTAGGGATTAATAACATTGATCAATGATACTAATTTGCCCATAGGTAGTTATAATTAATAGCAAGACTTGTGAGACACTAATTTTCCCAAAGGTGGTTATAATCAAGCCCACAAAAATAAAGCATGATATAGAATGAAATAATAAATGAAGGATGAAACTTCTAAAACTTATATCATATTGTATCAAAATATAGCCTCATACTGGTCTGATGCATCATGTTGAAAGTGGAACCAATTAATCAATCAAGGTTAAATGGGATAGGTAAATAGGTTTAAAACAAGATTTGGCCGATATAAATGGTATGATAGAATAGAATGGTACAATGAAATAGTAGATTAATAAGCTAATAGGATGGTAGAATACAAATTATAATGTTGATAATATGGTACAACTTGAAATGGTCCTCATAGACAGTACACCTAGTCACTCAAGCAAAGTAACGCTTAAGGTGTATAATGTTCATCATCTCACCAATTTCATCCCCATCTGGTATGGTGAGATTATATGCTCATGTGCCATAATCTACAACAATGACTAAATTACCTACCCAATTGGGTTTGAATTTGACTTTGTGTTTCTTCTCAGTCATGGTATTCTTTTGGTTCTCTTTATGTACAAGATCACCAACTCAAACTCTCTATGTTTCATGCATCGATTATATTGGCCACAAAGTTTTTTTTTTTGATATGTTTGAATTTTATTGACTACATTCATGCATTTTTCATCAAGTAATTACATCTCTTGTAGGCAAGCTAATTGATAATCTTCATTATCAAGGACATGCTTCAAAGAGATGCATAAAGAAGGTAAATCAACCTCAATGGGAAGAATGGCCTTAGTACCATAAAAAGTAAGTATGGAGTGGAACCCATGGGAGTGTTGTGATTGGTATGATATGCCTAGAGGGTAATAAATATATAAAGGTGCCAATCATGAATAACATCATTGATAATCTTTAAAAGGATGTTGATAATGGTTTTATTTGATGATTCTACCTACCTATTACCTTGATGGTAATATGCCGTGAAAAAAAGTTGAGTAATTTTTTACACAACACATAGTAATTTGACATCCTTTTTCTTTAATGTTCCTCCATTATTAGATATAATATTGGAAGGGATATCATAGAAACAATTGAGATGGTTAAAGATGAATTTGGAAATTTGTTTTCTAGTCACGTAAGGGGTATGGCTTCAACCCACTTAGTGAAATATTATGTAGTGTTAAGGATATGTTTATGGTTATCATATGAGGTGGAGTTTATCTTCCTAATGAGATCGAAGCCACATGTAGTAAATTTCCATGGTGTTAGCATTGGTTTCTAAGTTTTTGCTAGTGCATGAATTAGATTAGCATGTTGATGACATTTATTGCATCTTTTGATATATGTAGTTACATAAATGTCCATTGTTAGTCAATAGTACCTAGTACACAAGATTTTTATAGACAAGATGACCTCATTGGTATAGGCTCAGCATGCCCTTTCATGAACTTATCATAATGATAATGTAGATTTTACTGAAGTTAAATAGTGAATTAGAGTTCCATCAAAACTATAGTGGTATAGTGTTGGTCCGAGTAAGGTATAATGTTGGGCATTGTGGATGAAAGCTTTGGATATTTTTCATAATAAGTCTAATGGTATAATTTGGTCATGAAAATAGGCATATAGGTCTGAATACCAAGTAGAGATGGTACCAAAAATATCATAGATCATTATGATGATTAAAGGTTCATGAGCTAGAGTTATTAGATTTTTAACAATAAATTGGTATTATTTGATCATGTTTATATGTCAAATCAATGATCCAATGGTAGATATGGCATATATTATTCTATTACTAGCTCTTGGTATATGTTCAAATTAAACATTGGTAATCTGCTACTTGAGATTGTCAACCATAGCCTTATACAAAACCAATTTGTCATATTTTGTCTAAAAGTGGTCTATAACCTGATTAATGATCAATTAAGAAACACCATAAACCTTTAGATGATGTATGTTTCATTTTACTACCTATAAAATCTTTGTGATGAGTGATTCATAGTTATCCATGTTATTGGTACAAGGAAAGCTGAATCCCCCTATGGAGTGATAAACAAAAGCCCTACCTTTGATCCATGTGTATTGAATGACCCATAAAAATATATATTCCAATGTTGCTCCTCAAGAGGTGTTTCAATGATGGTCAATGGATTCATTAGGAAATTATAATGTCAAGGGCTCTATATCTACAAGAGGTACTTCAACAAGCTAATCTATAAGAACTTCCCCCTTGATGGCTTCCTGGTTCACATACTCTATATCAAACTCACTAAGAAGCATGATCCATTTGGCCATATGACCTTGAAAATATGTTTTAGATAGTAGATACTTGAGTAGATCTAATTTTGAAATGACCATTGTTTTATTGTTCAACATGTGATGTTATAGATTTTGAGCTATGGAGACCATAGCTCAACATGATTTTACAATGGGCATATAATTGTGTTCATACATGACCAGTGTAAAGCTTAGATATTACATGGTATGTTCTTTTATGTTATCATCATGTTGATAAATAAGTGCCCCTAGGGCATTATTATTGGTTGATAGATATAACGAGAATGGTTTACCTAGCATAGGAGGTAATAAATCTAGTGGATTTTCAAGATAGTCCTTCAAGCATTGAAAATCTTTCTAACAATCATCATTCCAAAGAAATGTTACACCCTTGTTTAAAAGGTGTGTGAATGGATGTCACTTGTCGGCCAATTGAGATATGAAGCATATGATGGATCTAGATGAATTAGGTGCTTGAAGAAGTAGCTGGTTGAGGATTAGAGGTAATTAGTTGATGTAGGGAAGTAGAAATTCCTACTCCCTGAGTTTGTGAACCACTAATGGTGTTAGTTAAAGACACATTTTGTTTTTGAATATTTATTTGTTCATTAACATCAATTTGGTCTAAGTTGGGTGTTATTTGTGTATTGTCCATTATGTTTTTCTCATTGTTCTGTGTAGAAGCACAAGACACTTCCTTAATAGTTAGAGTTTTGAACATATTTTCTATTGAAGTAATCTATGTGAATGGGTCTAAACCTTAATTTTATTAACCTGTCAACTCAAATAAGACTCCTATTGAAGGGAGTGACTGGATAAGATGTGTGTTTGACATTGTAATATTATCAAAGTTACATGCTAGGTTTTGATATGTCTGGTATGTTGTCTACATTTTAATGAATTGGCCCTCCATGAGGCCTCTTTTTGTGACAAATATATGTGAATATTGATAAAACATTGGTATAATGGCATTAGGGTTGTTAGAAGTGGCTTGTTCATAATTCTAATTGTAAGGCATGTTATAAGTCTCTCTTACTAAACTTGGTAAATTGTCATGCCCTACCTCTATGGCTATATTAGGATAATAAGTTGATGAAATGGTAACATAATAAGGTTGTTGTTGAACATTTTATACAATCACAGGTCCATCAACCAAATATTGAGCCATTTTTTCTTGGTCTTGCTCCACGTATGGAGTGGTAACCAGGTAATTGGCCAAAGGATCTTGACTTTGTTCCCTATTTGATTGTTGCATGGTGGATAGGAATCTATTTCCCACACAACATCATCTCCATAAGGGTCCTAAATAAAGTGCTCTTTTGTGACAACATTTCCATATCCTGGATTATACATGGCTCCACTATGTGTATAAATAATGAGACATGGTCAAATCAAATGGAAAATATTTTTTGACAAGAAACAATTAGAGTTATACAAAATCTAAAAAGCTATGTCTAAAAAGATAAAAAGATAAAACTAGGTTTAACTTGGTCTAGAAGTCGAATTGTATCTCTAAAAGGTCTATGCAAAGATTTTGTAAAAATAGTGTAACATCAAATGTCTAACATTAAATTCTTCACACAAATAAGGTAAGGCATATGAACTAAGAATAAGATGTCAAACTCTAGGTCCAAATATGTTCCAAATAGGTCTAAATTAAGAAAGAGAAAAGTTAGGTATTTTGTCCAAACGTGGAGTAAAAAAGTAGGCTCAAAATAGGTTGTGCTAGGACTTTTGACCAAATGTGGCATCAAAATATAGACTTGAAACAAAGGAGATGATTTTAATATAATAAAATTAAAACACTTTGACATAAATAAGAACTTTATTCTAGGCATAAACATGATCAAATTGGTATATAACACCAAACAAAAGGCACTTGATGATAGACTGATTCTATCAAAAAAAGTCACAAAAAATATAGTTTCCAAATTTGAGTAAATGGATTAATCTAATTTATGAAACCCAAAAGAGAAAGATTTGTGTATCAACCCCATGAATTGAGGCCTCAATAGAAACCAATCAATGTTTGAATATGAACTTCAAAAGGTTAATAAAAAAACTCAACTAAGGTAAACTATGGTATTAATGACTACTAAGCTAGGAAAATTTGAATAACATGACTATTTTAAACAAAAATCCCACAAGCCACATGACTTTGATTTCATTAATGGGAAAACAAGACAAGACAAGACAAGTCTATGAAACAATTTGGGCAATGTAATGGCGTTATCACTCCAAAAATATGTAACAATGGTTTGCTTCAAAAGAATTTTAAGGCATGCAACTTGAGTTGATTTGGGTAGTGTAACATTACCCTTTTCAATCAAGTGCTTCACACAATGATTTTGACACAAAAACTTTCGAAGTTAAATAAATCTATCAAATAGATGGCATACTGCCTCTTCAAAAAATGGATTAATGTAAACAAACAAACTCATTCAAGATGTGATATAAACAAAAATGTATTAGATCTAACACACTAAGCTATAAAAAAATAAATTACAACATACAACTAAGTATATCATCATAGATTCTATCAAGGTGTGGCAAAGTGGGGTTGACTATAAGTCTACAAGCTATGACCATCTAGATTGATCCCATGTATAAAAACTTTCACATATGCATATAAGATAAGTATCACATCAATTGGATCATCTTCAAATGTCTTATTATTTAAAGGTCTTTTCCTTTTCACAAACATTACATCCATCAATTTCTTAGTGTAGTGTGATGTCTTAAATTATCATATGTTTCAATCCAGCTTCCCACTAATGGATATGGTTTAACCACTCAAACCACCATCCAAATTGCGTGATCCTAATTTATATACCCCCTATAGGGAGGGGTTAAAGATGATATCAAGAGATGAAGCCCCTAGTCAAATGTTCCCTATAGAATTTATGGGAATAAATGAAGACCCCTTAGAAGCCAAAATGCATGAAAATAAAACTAGTTTTAAATATTTTAAGGTTGATTTTAGATCATCTAATACTATTTGATATTGGGGAGAGTTGAGGAAAATTTATCTCTACGCTTTGGGATAGGCACCAAATGCATTAGAAATGCATTTTTTATCACCCAAGTTCCCTATAGGGGATGGGGGACAACATACATGCACTATCCTTTTTGTGAAACAAATAATCAACAAATAAGTTTGCAAATAATTATGAGGAAGGTTTGATTTAAAGCATTAAATTTAATGTGATGACGTTATTTACTTGGACCCTTGGCTTAAGTCCGAAATATTGAAATAATTAGACAAAAACAAACTAAATCAAAAACATATATGTTCGCTTTAAGCCCAAAAGTTCAAATGTTTAAGATTTAGCCTAAATTAATTTCAAACACCAAAAGTAAGTGTTCAAGACCTATAAGCATTAATTTTAAGAACCAAGAATGAAGTGTTTTAAAACATTAGCAATTTCTAATTTATTTTAAACACCAACATCAAAATGTGCAAGATCTAACATGTTTGTTTTAGTACTCAAATTGAAATGTGCAAGATTTAACTATATTCCTTTTACAACACCAAATTGAAATGTAAAACCATTCAAATATTAAAAATTTGTGTTCTAGTCAAGCCCTTGACCTGTAATTTTTAGATAGTAATTTTCTTATTTAAAGCACTTTTGGTTATGAGAAAACGATCTTTGAGAAAGCTCTTAAGTTTTTAATTAGAACACATAGTGACTATAATCAGTCAAAAATGTACATTTGTGGTTTCAAGGCATCCATTCTTAGTTGATATATGAGAGAACCATTGTTGGTCATAACAACCAATGCTGGTCAATTAAGGCCATCATCAATCACCTGTGAACCCATAGGCATGGAATTTTTTTGGGTAAAAGGCCTATTAGGATAAAATATCGATAAGTTAAGCTTCAAGATCAAAACTACATTCAAACTAGAGACTTATAAAATCCAAATCATTAGGAAAAAAACTTGAATAAAAGATAAAAATGTAATTTTTTAGGCCATATTTCACCTACAACCCAACTAACCACAGTTAGCACAAACCTATGTCGATCACTCAAAACCATTATCGATCATTGTGTGACCAGTGTGTGCACAAAAAATGTTAAAAACATGGAAAAATGAGTTAAAAATGATGTTTAAGGACTTTCTAAGGACTAAAATGGAAATTAAAAATTTCTATAATGTCTTCCTTGCTTGAATGGACTCAATGGTCCCACCAGGTGTGGCATTTATGATCAAGGAATTTGATTATAGAGGGGAGGTTAGATCAAGTATTAGTTTCACAATAAAATCAAAATGAAAACAAGCACACTAAAAAATCTTAACACCTCCATCCCTAAATCATAGGGGAGAATAGTGAAGAAACATAAATGAACAAAGCACAACTAAAAATGGAAAGAACATACACAAACTTCTTTATCGATTCTTTGATTGCTCCAAAAAGTTCTTCATTTAGATTGCTCAGATTGTGCTCGATAATTATACATCAATGGGGCTTTGATATATCCATCTCCTCTTATCACCATGGTTGGCTTTAGATTTGGCTTGATGTTTGCTCAAAGTGTCTTGGCTTGGAATTTTGGCATTATAACATTATATCTTTGCTTTATGCCCTAAATCTTGCATTATAGCATTACTATGTCCAAGCTCTCCAAATGAATACACAAATTATTGTATTTATAGGTTTGAGAGGATATTTCCTAAATAAATTAGCATAAAATTTCAAATACATGAAATAAACTATGAAATTAGCAATACATTAACTCAAATAATCTAAATTTAGTTACAGTGACTAAATTACAGAATTATTGACCTCTTCAAAGTGGTAACCTCCTTTGAGAAAGATCAATATAATAAATTCATATATGACTTCCTTAGCTTCAACACTTACTTATATACTAAGTATAATATAATCAAATACTACTTCCCTTGATTGTGGGATAAAACAAAATGCTCACAGGATGACTTACAACACATACAGATCCACAGAAACTATTACACTAACAAAAGAAAGAGAAGGGGTATCACAAGTTCCTAACATCCCTTCCCTATTAAAAAAATTTGTCCTCAAATATTTAGATGTAGGAGTTTATTTGTAATTTGAAGTATTTATTCCCATGTTATATCCTCTAGTTGCATTCCATGCCACTAAATTAAAACCTATATGATGGAGTAGGAGTGAATTTGGCATGTGCACTTGTCCAAGATTGCGTTCAACTCAATAAGGATGGATCCTTCATTATAAAGTTCTAGTAAAATATTTTGTACTCTAATGTTTGTGTCAATAAATTTATTCAGACAAGAGACATGAAATACTTGGTAAACTTAGGAAGAAGGTGGAAGCTCCAACTATAACCAATCAAACCAATCTTTGGGATAACCTTATAGGGCCCATAGAACTTGGGAGCCAACTGATGATGCCATTTTATTTTTAGGGAGGATTGTTTCTATGTATACAAGTGAATAAAAACCATATCACCTACTTGAAAAGTGTGCTTGAAATGGTGTTGGTCATCCTATTATTTCATTTTATTTTGTGTTATATGAATATTGTCCTATAGGGTGCTGAAGATCCAATCTTGGGTAAATAAAATCATGTTGACCACTTAAACTAATTAACTACTAGGAGTATATAATAAGAGCACTAGTTGTGTTTGACCGTAGACTACTTTATATGGAGTCATTTTTATTGAAGTGTGGTAGGAAGTATTGTACCACCATTCAGAGAGGGGGAACCACCTAGCCCGCTAATGTTGTTTCTCTAATGTGAAGTAATGAAGGAAAGTTTCCAAGCATTTATTAACAATTTCATTCTACCCATCCATTTAGGGATGATACCTGAAACTCATCTTTAGATGGGTGCCAGTGAAAAAAAATAGTTTTGTCTAAAAATGGCTAGTGAAATTTGCATCATGATTTGAGACAATGGATGAAAGAATGCCATGCAGACAAAAAATATGGTCTAAGAAAATTTGTTCAACTATGGAGGTGATATAAGGATGGATGAGGGCATAAAAATAACTATATATGGAGAGGTGATCAATCACAACTAAGATCACTATTTTCCCTCCATATTTAGGTATCCCCTCAATGAAATTCATATAAATATCAGTCCATATCATGGTAAGGATGTGCAAGGGTTTGAGAAACCTAGGGATGAGTGTTGTTTCACCCTTATTATGTTGACAGGTATCACATTCATCCACCATCTACTAAATTTATTTTTTCATTTCCTTCTAAAATAATTTGCATCATTCCAACTCATAATTTCTTAGTAACTTTGAGTGCCCTACTGATGAAGAAGTATGGAGTCCATAAAATATAGCCTGATGAAGATATGTGATCTTGGGAAGCACTAGATGACCCTTGTATTGCAAAGAAACACCATCCCAAGAATAATGCAGTAAAATAGAAGGGTTAGTGGCCAACTATTGAATGATTTGAGATAATGAGGAGTCAGTAACATACCCCTATTATATAGTGTCCAACCAATTTAGAATAGGCATGGAAATAGCTAAAAGGGAGGCTTCATTTGCAAATGTACGAGACAGAGTACCAACCATAATATTATCCTTACCCTTCTTATAAGTGATCTCAAAGTCATAACCCATGAGTTTACTAACCAATTTTTATTTTTATTTGGTAGAGACCCATTGTTGTAGGAAATATTTTAGACTCTGGTGATCAGTTTTAATGCAAAAATGATTCCATATTAGGTATTGCTGCCACTTTTGTACTACATAAAAAATAGCCATCATTTTTTAATCATTAGTAGAGAGTACTAAATTCTTGTCAAAAATGGATTTGATGGTTAATTTAATGGGGTATCCTTCTTGGAGGAGAACAACACCAAGTCCATTACCAAAATCATCATTATCAATAGTGAAGGTCTTGGAAAAATCTAGCATAGCTAGAACAAGTGTAGTACACATAGCTTGTTTCAATTCTTCAAATGCACACTCAAAAACTTATGTCCATGTGAAAGCATATTTTTTCAACATAGACATCAATGGAGCTATAATATTCTTGTAATCCTTGACAAAATTGTGATAGTCTTTAGTTATCCCCAAAAAACCATAGAGGATCTTAAGTGTCTAAGGATGAGGCCGATTTGTCATGGTAGCTATTTTATTAGGATCCACCCAAACCCCTTGGGTTGAAAAAATATGCTCAATATACTCCACTTCATCTTAGCCAAAATCATATTTGGACTATTTTTCACAAAGATGATGGTTAGAGAGAAGTTTTATTGTAAGCTCTTGATGTTAGGGATGCTTAGCCCATTTATTACTATAGATGAGGATATCATTAAAGAACATAATGAATTTATGTAGGTAGGGCTAGAATATTTTATTAATCAATTCCTATAATGTTGAATGATCATTAGTGAGGCCAAAGGGCATGATGAGAAAATCATAGTGGTCATCATGCATGAAAATATTTGTCTTAAGGATATCATCCACATGAAGCTGGATCTGGTGATATCCAGAGTGAAGATCCAACTTAGAGAAAAAATGAGCACCATGAAGCTCATAAAGAAGCTTATCGATAACAAGGATCGAGAACTTATCCTTGATTTTGATGTGATTAAGTTTATGAAAGTTAATGTAGAGGTGTAATGACCCTTCTTTTTTCCAAACAAGGAAAAATAGAGAAGAATATGGGTTGATACTAGGGTGAATAATGCCTTGTTTTAATAAGTCTCAAATGAGCATCTCAATCCTAGTCTTTTCCTGAAATGGGTAGTGGTAGGGCTAGATGTTGGGAGGAAAAATTCCAAGAAGGAGCTGAATATAGTGTTACCTAGGCCATGAAAGTGGTAATCCCATAGGCAAAGACACCTACATACCTATACAGAATAGTTTGTCAATTAGAAGGAATAGTGAAAACCGTTGATGGCTATATTTGAATGGAATGGAGTTGGGCAATGATGCTATGTGAATTCTTCCTAAGAATCTTCTTCATGTGATGTGAACTTATGATGCTGAGAGACCCTGGTTGTAAGACTTTCAATATGTGTTTTTCCCCATTGTCTAAAAATTGCATCCAAAGTTTAGAAAAATCCTATAAGATGGATCCAAGTATTCATAACCATTGGACTCTCAAAATAACATCACATCCACCTAAAGGCAAGGTAAACATGTCAAAGTGCAAGTTATAGTCTCCAGTAGAGATATGCACATTGAAACACTTCCCTTTTCAAGGTAATGTGCCCCCATTGGCAATCATGACTTCAAAGTTGGAATAAGGATAGACAAAATAATCAGCTTACTTGGTGATCCAAGGGTCAATGAAGTTATGAGTACTACCAAAATTAATGAGTATTGTGAGAGGAAATTTATTGAAGTAGCCCCTAACTCACATGTTTTATGGGGTGGTGACTTTAGCTAAATGCATAGAGAGATATTTTGTTTGTTTTTCTAATAATTAGGTTCCACAATCGACTAAGCTTCTTCCAAATCATCTATTGTATCCTAAACATCATCCCAATCTTTATCATTGGGTGAAGAGTCCACATCTAATAGGTAGAGCTTTTTCTTGACACATCGATGTCCTTGAGTGAATTTATCATTATAGTTATAACATAGTCCTTTTTATCTATGGGCTTGCATCTTTTCTTTAGTCAAACATTTGATAGGGGTGGTTCTATGGGCTAGCATTATTTGAGATCTTTATGGAGATATTTTTTTGAATGGAGTAAAACTGGATTTGAATCACTTCTGAGTTGCAATCTTATCCTCTACTAACTTATCCAACCCTAAGGCTCCCATCATTATGTTGGGTCAGAACATTTTGACCTCAAATCAAATTGCATCCTTTAGTCCACTGAGAAAGTAACTCTTAAATAATTCATCAAACAATCCCTTTATCTAATTGGCCATGTTTTCAAATTCTATTTGATATTCTCTCATGGTTCCTATTTAAGAAAGCTTAGTGAGTGCTCTAGTGAAGTCATCAAAAACACTAGGGCCAAACCATTGAAAAATGAGGTTGCAAAAATTAATTCATATGGGCTCATCATGAGCCTTGGTATACGTATGATACAATTGAAGGGATCCATGTTCCAAGTAAAAGGATGCAAGTGGGACCTTGTTCACATCAAAATTATTATGAAAATTAAAATATTATTTTTCTTGATAGATCTCTCTAGTCAGATTTACACCATTAAATCAAGGAAAATTAATCTTCAACCCATGAAACATGTTGGAATAAGAAAAACCAATGTCTGAAAAGGACTCTAGATGTTATCTATTGTTCATGGTTGTATGTTGAAGATTGAGTCCAAGAATTTTCTCATCAATATCTTTGATGTGGGTCTCAAGGGTAGCAATTTCATCCTCCATGGTTTTTGCTCATGTTTGGGTTACTACCATGACCAGAACAAGACATATACATACACACACACGCACGCACGCGCACATGCACACATGCACGCATGTGCATGCGCGTGCACACACACACACACACACACACATGGAAATGGGTAGGAAAACTAGAGTTAAGGCATGTTTAATATAGGAATTTTTTGATTTGATTAAAATTAGAAGGGGTAATGGTACTTTTACTAATTTTTTTTACATAGTGGGAGTACGATGGATGAAGGTGAGGGCAATTTTAGGAGTGAAATGGAAAAATTGGAAAAATTATCAAAGAGGGACAAAGAAATAGAGAAGGGAGATGAACATGGTGAAAAAATTTCAAGGCAAACAGACAAAAATAAAAGTTATGATAAGACCCTAAAAAAGGAAAATTACAATTTGCAAGAATTAGGAATGGAATTGGGATATGGGACCTCAAGGAAGAAAATGGGGGCAATGAAATTTTAGGTGTTTGAATAAAGTTTGAGGATTGACAGGGCTATAGAGGGATAGATATGGAAAAAAATTTGAATAACATTTACTTATTTTTTAAATTCTTTTCTATTAAATGTCTATTTATAGGTCCTCTGAGAGTTTTTTGATACTCTATTGATAGTTTTTTATGAATATTTTCTAGTTTCTAGTTTTTTTCAACTATCTAAATGTAAGTACTATAAGAGTCTTTTGATACTCTATTAAATGATGTTTTGAGAGTCTCTAGGAATATTCTAAATTGATAGAATGGGCCCCAAGTTTCAATAGTTTCCTAACATTTTATAGATATCTCTTTGGCAACCAATGTTGTCTAAGCAAGTACTGCTCTCTAGAAAAAAATTGGCCACAGGTTTACCTCTAAGCAACAACTCTTGGTTTTCCTCACAGATAAAAACTACTCAATTAGGAAGTGGTTGTTGCCTATTTTGCTAGTAGGTCCATATTAATGGACTATCTACTTTTGGGTTACTTTGGTACTCCTCACAATGATTTTTAGATATTTCACCTAAGCACTTCCCAAAGTTATATGAACAAGTTATTTTTACCCTGATCTGAAATAGATTATTGTGATTTAGAAGAGAGTTATGTAGTAAAATAGAATTAATAATTTTTGAAAAAAACAATATAAAGGAGTTATTCAATTTTAGTCATATAAAATGCAAAAATCAGTAACTCGAGCATGACTAATGACACCCAATCCATATGTCCATCTTGCTTACTCTCATGACCCTCATAGGCTTGTTTTCACTAATTCTCAGTCATCTGTAGTCTTCTAGACTTGATTCTAACTGAGCTAAGACCCTATGGTCAATTACTTCTAATTTTCCATCCTTATCCTTGTCATACTAATGTGAGAAAATTTAATAAATGACCAATAGATCCATATAAATTCCCATTCAAATATCATTTGGAAAGGGTTGGTAAATATTATCAATCAAACAAGAATATAAGTTAAACCACTCAAGCAATCTTCCTTATTCTCTACATACATCCATCCAGTATAGTCCTAAACATATATATATATATATATATATATATATATATATATATATATATATATATATATATATATATATATATATATATATATATATATATTTCCATAGTCATCTCAAGCACACCTAGTTTAGAATTTTCTTACAATATCATAGCACAATTTCACCAAGAAATTTCAAAGGGATAACTACATATGGCTTGATCCCTCTTCAGAGTATTAGTATGTAGGAAACATGCCTATACATGGGGTGTGAATCACATCTAGTGCATCTTATACACACTAACTCCTTTTCCATATTTTCCAAAGTTTTATTCAAGTACATTAAAGGCTTAATAAGTGAAAAAAATAGATCTACAAGGACTACTATTGATAGGAAAACTTTGTAAATTCAGAGACAATGTCACACAGACCTACCAAATAAATCCTAGAAAGATCAGACTCTCTAGACAATAGCACCAAATAAGGACTACAACTACCACTCCTATCCATTTTTGCTGATCTTATTTAATCAAAAAATGAAGTTCAGATACCAGTTTGTGATAGTCTCAGTCCTACAGAGTTAATATCAACCTCTGTCTCAATCAGATTAACATAGTTTCAAGATATGTTTGATTTCTCTCTATTTACTTGCTATTTTTAGAAAATCTAAACAAAAATCAAAATTAACAAATTAGTATGTTAATTATAGAATAATTATTGAATGATTTTTCTACTCACACCCTTTAACTAAATTTTGAATAAGAACCCAATAATCCCAAAATTGTTAAATCATTTTGTGAACCTGACTTACTTCATTTGCACATAAAAACCCTAGATACCCTAGGGTAAAATTCCTACTTATTTTTCTTATAAAATTTTTAATTTAATATTCAAATCAAAAATTAATTTTAAATTTTAAAATTTAGTAGTAAATTTAAAATATTTTTCTTTCAAACCCTAGTTACCCATATTAGGTCCTAGTAAATTTTTAGTAATTTTCCAATCATTTTTTGAATTTTTACTAGCATATTTAATTCAGAAAATCCATTCAAAATTTAATAGTAATTTTCAAAAATAATATTTTTCAAAACCCTAGTTCCATCTACTAGGTCCCATTAAATCACTAATTTTCCCATACATTTTTTATTTTTTACTTGCATATCTAGCTTAGAATTTTAATTTCAAAATTTCATAGTAATTTGTCAAAATATTTATCTTTAAAACCCTAGTTTACTATACTAGGTCCTATTTCTTCTAAGATATCACCTTACATTTTAAAATCAAATTTAAAAAATGGATATCACTTATTTATAAATTTTTCTTACATTTCTTGTACAAAATAAGGAAACCATCATTAGTCCTATTACGTACATGAATGATGAAGTTTATCATATGTTAGTACAAAGCTTCATTATTTGTATTTCATGCTTACTTTTTATAATAAGGGATGATATTACAAAAATAATTGATAAAAATGCAGAAGATTTCAATATTTGTTTCATACTCTCTCTCACTCATATGGAAAAAAATTCATGTTTATCATGATAAACATGTTAGAATTATTATGATTCATGTCAAAATTTTATATACATTCATGCACAATTTCATATTCTCTATTCCTTTTTTACTATCTTTCATATGGAATGTTATCTATAATAATATTTCTATACAAATTATAACTCCACTTACATGCATTTTAGCCCATATACATGGTTTCTACCTATAAGTATATGCCTCCTTGGCTATTGTTGTTTTTATGTCATATTTTATGTAGAGGAAATAAATCCCTTCTCCTCCTATTCCTCAAGATGGTAATAAATACTTTACCTCTAACTAAGTCCATTCTATCACCCCTCTAAAAGGAGAGGAAACCTATACTATTACTTCTAATGTATACATTTAGCCTACAGCTTCTTCAAACCATCTTTAACATATGTGCTTACATGTTCAATCGAAAGCAACTAGGGTTTACACTTGTGACACTCTAAGGGATAAAATCACTAGTATGAGCAAGTTAATTTTAAATTTACAAATGTAGAATCATCTATTACATGAAAATATCATAATATTAGAAAATCATATCATAATTTAAAATCCTCAAAGGCATCCTATTTCCAATCATTCCATGTACCTTCACCTTGTCCATTGGTTGAAATAAATGTTACATATAAAAATAATAGATCACAATAAAGTACCTCTAAAACTACTAATTCAAAAAGCATTCAATGATCAAATAAAAGTTCAAGTGAGGTACTAAGGGAAATGATTAAACCTAAGTTGATCAATCTACCTCCTCTACATCTAGTGAGAAGATCTAGATATTATTGTGCATATCATAGAATGCATGGGCATCACACAGATTCATGTTTGGTATTGATTAAACATATACGATAGATAATTTCTAATGAGGACCCTATACAAGGTAAATTATTCAAGCATTCCAAAATGACATAGGAATACATTCACAAAGGCTCAAATTCAGAATCAGTACAAAAGTGCTTACCAAAGCATATCTCAAAATAATAAAAGGTTCAAAAGGAAAAATTAGAGTAACAAATAGTACCACAAGCACAAGTAAATCATGAAAAATATGTATATATACCTCTCCAAAATGAGGCTCAACTTCCAAATTAGTATGGGTTTGATCAAAAATATCTACAATAATTTGATTATCAAGGTTAAGGGATGGGAAAGCATGC
Organism: Torreya grandis; assembly: GCA_037957365.1. NCBI lineage: Eukaryota > Viridiplantae > Streptophyta > Pinopsida > Cupressales > Taxaceae > Torreya > Torreya grandis. The sequence goes on along the minus strand of JARHVA010004838.1, from coordinate 178,207 downwards.
TCAAGGAATCACTATCCCTATTCTAAAAATTGATAATGTTTGTCACCAAGGTTTGGGATTTATTTAACATGTTAAGACAAATCATTCACAGACACAATTTACCAAAGTAAAAGATCCAGATACAAAAAAATTCAACACTAACATTCCATTGGTTCAAAATCAAGAGTGGAACAACATAGGTTACTATGATTTATAAGATACTAATAATGAATCTAAATATGCAAATTCATATTCGCATCCATTCCATCATGCTTCACAATCATGAACGATTCCTTTGTTTGATATAGGACACCATGATAGGGAGTCTCCCATGAGACTCATTAATTAGTATCATTTATTCTTAGTATTACTTATACATGGTTTATTTTTGCTTACTTGTACATAGTTTCTCAGTATTTTATTCTACATAGTTTCTATTACTTGATTGTACATAACTCTAAAACATACAAAAATTAAAAAATAATAGAAAATTTCAAAATATAAAAACATTCAAATACATTCAAAAACCCCAAAAAACATTTCAATTTTATGCATCATCCATGCTTTACATTACTACTACTATGTTAGAATTACAATTGTTGTTTTATGTTTATTATTTGTCGATTTATCTAAATTACCATGTTTCACTTGATCTTCCTTTGAGTTTGTGCAGTGACATCTAGATCTTTAATTGCTTCACTCTACCCATTGAGGGGCATCATACTTATACATCAACACATACATCAATATACATACCCACTAAGGGCATCTTCTATATGATTACACCATATAGATTACTCCATTCCTACACCACACACTCTAGTTATCATGTTGATGTACATTATTTACTAGCTTACATAGATTATTCTGTCGGCACTCACTAGTATTTAAAACTTTTGTATTTCTTTGTATATACCTAGTCTTGTACTAACATGTCTTGCATACTTTAACTCTTGGTTTTATTAGTTATATGTGCTTGTATTTTCCAATGTATACATGATTTATATTCTCTCTTAGAATATATTGATTTGTTTGTATTCCAAATTCCTATTTGTCTCCTATGTGTGCCTTAGGACATTTGAAAATATCCTTTGCCTTTTATTCATGTGTGTACCTTTGGAAATTTTCCAATGTCCCTTTCTTGTTCTCTTCTATGTGATTGTGGATTTCACACCAACTTGCTTGTTTTAACTATATGTGTATGTGGCATTTGAACATGCCTAATATGCTTGTTTTCTAGTTTGAGTGGCATGTGTTCATGTCCCTTGTTTTTATGGCCTCTTTACCACTCTTATATGCTTCTTGCTTCTTTCCTTGTGTGCTTGTTGATTGATTGCATTTAATTTTTTGCAATGCCATGATCCAAATCATGCATTATCTTGCTTCTTGGATGCCATGATGGACACCATACTCCATCCCTCTAACTAACAACTAACAACTAGCCAAAATTTAAATTTTAGTTTAGTACATTGCACATGATATTAAATTGTTACATCTATCCAAGGATACCCATGTTGATCTAAAAATATATCAATATAAACCATGTTATATCTTGAGATATTTTGTCAGTTTTCATTTCTATATCACATATTTTGCAACATAATACACTTATAGGGATCTTTATTTTAATGGAATTCATTTTATTGTCTCCATTCATACCCTCAAAAGAGGGAGAAAAAAAAGGTTTTGTCACAAAGATTATAACTCCTATCAACCAAAAAATCTAGTTTTAGAACACTTAGAACAACTAGATATCAAACTAGTTAGAACAGACCAAGGCGATACTCAAAAATCCATAACAATCATCAAATTTAGCCCGAGACAATAATGTTGATAATATAATACAACATCATTAGTGCTAATGTCCATTTCCAATGATCCTATCCAAATAAGAGAAAAACTAAAATTTCTAGAAGTAGGCAGTAAAGTAGGTTCAGCTATAGATTTGCACAACTAGACTTGTTCAGGATCAACAATTTTAGTAAACATTTTGATTAGAGAATCTAGATATAGGGGGAATCATGTGTGGTATGATGGATCTCACTTCTAGTTTTAGATATGGTAATTGGTATAACTTCTAGATCATAATCCATGTTCTAGACATCAGTGATTGGGAGCAATGTGCATGGCACATTTATTTATTTTCTTTCCTAATTTAACATTATCTAGACATTCTCAGTAGTTGCATGCCTTACTCTATCTATAGGTGGTTGGAATAATTTTGGTTTACATTTCATACAAGCATAAATTCTAAGTTCCTAAGTTCTTGAGTGGCTTTCACATAAGCTAGATTCTTAGTTTGGGAGTGTCTTTCATATAGGCATAATCTCCATCTTTTAGAGTGGCTAAGAGTGGCCTAGTTTCCATCATACATTCAACTATCCATGCCAACATTATCAAATTATAGTTCATTCATCGTATTTAAGAGCCATCTCATACAACATACACATCCATACCAATATAAATTCATAGATTCACTTCATGGGGAAATGATGGATCCAAAGGTTTAACTATCCTTTTGTATTCTTAAGCCACATATTTAGAGGGATTAGACACATAGTCCAAGCATTGATCAATACATGAATGACCACCTAGCTTCACATAGTATGTGATGATAAAACCAAAGGAATAGCCTTTGCATTCTTGAGCCACTTTCCAGGGAATTGAGCATTTAACTCCATTCACAATATTACTCTTAGTACATGACTCATCCAACATTACTCAACATCACTCAGCATCACAACAAGTTTTGTATTAGTCCATGTACCCAGTGAGGTGTATTCATTATTTCACTTCCTCTCTTTTACCTAGCTTTGTATGTTATTATTTTAAATACACCATATTTAGTAATAACTTATCTAAGTTTTGTTTTCTCTTATGGATTTACAATTCATATCATGCTCACTCTATATACACCTAACATCACACAAGCTTCATGAGCTTCACCCTTGTAGGCAAGTTTAAGTATGCTTTATTTTTTTCCTTTATCTTAGTATTTCACTTTATTATATCACAAGAATAAAAGGGGGAAAATGTAGTCATATAAAATACAAAAATTGGTAGCTTGAGCATGATAATGACACCCAACCCATAGGTCCCTCTTGCTTGTTCTCATGACCCTCATAAGCTTGTTTTCAATAATTCTTAGTCATCCATAGCCTTCTCACCCTAATCCTAGCTGAGTAAAGACCCTCTTTTCACGACTAATTCAACCCCCCAAGTCTCATCTGTCTAGGATAATAACACACAACTAGGATAGGAGTGCTAGTGCCATTATTATCCACTTTCAGTGCTATTGCCCAAGCTCATTTTTGGCCTCAATAATCAATTCCTTCTAGTTTCCCATCCTTATCCTTGTCAACCTAAAGTAATCAAGTTTAATCCATGACTAATAGATCCATATAAATTCCCATTTAATGATTATTTATAAAGGGTTGGAAAATATTATCAATCAAACAATAATATAAGTGAAACCACTTTGGAAATATTCCCTATTCTCTACATACAACCATTCAATACAGTCCCAAGCACATATAAATCTCTGAAGCAGTCCCTAGTTATCTCAAACACACCCAATTTAGTATTTACTTACATTTTTATATCATAATTGTACCAATCACTTTCAAAGAGAGAACTATATATGGCTTGATCCCTCTTTAGAGTATTGATATGTAGGTAGCATGCCCACACATGGGGTGTGAAGCATGTATAGTGAATCTTACACACACTAACCCCTATTCCCTATTTGTCAAATTTTTTTTCAAGTATATTGAAGGATTATAAGTGAAGAAAACAAGCTCTACACAGAGCACTATTAATAATAAAATGTTGAAAATTCAAAGATAGTGTCAATAGACCTACCAAAAAAAACTAAGAAAGCTTAGACTCTCAGGACAATAGAACCTGAAAAACATTATAGCACTGGTACCACTCATATCCAATTTTATCACTCTTATATAATCACAAAATGAAGTTTAAATCTCAATTTTTGATAGTTTCAAAGTCCTGCATAGTCAATATCAACCTCTATCTTAGTCAGATCAACATAATTTCAAGTTAAGTTTGATTTATCTCTATTTACTTGTTAATTTCAGAAGTTTAAACAATATTTAGAATTAAAAAATTAGTAGGTTAATTATGGCATAATTATTTACTAATTCTACTATTCATACCCTTTAACTAAATTAGGAGTAAAACCCCAATATTCGCAAAATTGTTAAATCAATAGTAGAACAAAGTTTAGACATTTTAGAAAAAATAATTAGCCGTGGAAAGCACGTTGATACCAGATGAGAGGATCATTCCTAAACAAATTAGCATAAAAATTGAAAATACACAAAATAAACTATAAAATTAGCAATACATTAACTCAAATAAGTTAAATTGAATTACAATGACTGAATTGTAGAATTATTGGACTCTTTGAGGGGGAAATATCCTTTGAGCAAGCTTAATACAATAAATTTATGAATGCTTTCCTTAGCCTCAACACATACTTATATACTAAGTCTAATTATGAAAACTACATATTCCCCTTAATGTGGGATAAAATAAAATTCTCATGAGATGACTTACAAAGCATATGCATCCATAATAACTATTACATTAACAAAATAAAGAGAAGGGGTAGCATGGGTTCCTAACAAAACACAACAACTAACTCCAATTCAAGGTGAGTTAGAGTGTAGTTATGTCTTGGAATGGGTCAAACCTTACCTTAGTTCACTAATTAAACCCAATAGAGTTAAAAGCTATCAGAACCTCATAATTAACATTGAATAGGCATGGGTGGGATATTTTGGATTTTGGACAATTTTCAAAAGGTAATAATTACTTCCTAGGATATTCTTTCAATTTTGAATTTTCCTTTTTGACAATTCATTCAATTGCTCATGGGTGAATTAAATTATGACTTGATTAGGATTTACATGTTAATTAACCCTTTTTAGGCTTTTGGACATTTCCAAGATTTGATTTAATTGATTTAATTAATTTATGTATTTATCTTATTTAATTGAATTTTTGGCCAAATTGATATAATTTCATGTTATGAAGCCAAATTTGAGACATTTATATATGCTTAGGCTAGATATTGAAAGGTTGGTAATAATTGATCTAAAGTTTGGTACAAATCCATTGGTGGGCAATTTTAGATGTCTATAGATTGTTCCTTTTAGTTTTACACATTCCTTACTTTCACAAGCCTCTCATCTACTTTATCTTTTACCCTTTGGTCTATATCTTAGTTTGACTATCCTCATATTGATGGCACAGATATCCCATATTTCCCATAATGCATAAAATATACTTAAATTACACCTCTATAAGTTATAAGCATGATCATACTTTCCCTTTCCCTAGAAACTAATGTATAGATCAGATAGTAACATCAATATTACTACCTTGGCACAATGCAAGTATCTAGTGCCCTAAAAGTCATCTAATTTACAAATGAAACATATCACAATGGTTTTCCTAAGTTATTTAATGCCCATTATCTCCTAATAATATTGGTATACATACAATATCAACCCTCATTCATAGACTAACCTAGAAAGCATAATAATCAAACCAAAAGAGCACTAAGGAATCACTCAAGTTATCAAAAGCTTTCCTATTATGATATTAGTCAAAGGAACAACCCATATATAGGTGTAAAGTACTAAAGAAGCAGTCATAAGGTCATATTGTCCATGTCACATGTTGGGTCATTATTGTACTTATTTTAGACATTACATGATTCACACACAAGAAAATATGTAGGGGATAACTACATGAGTCTAAGGCCCTATCCTAGAGTATTGGCTCTGTAGTTAGTTTCCTTTGATAATGGGATCATTACAGGTTAATTTGACACTATGTGCCCACTAACCCATTTTTTACCAATGTCACATTGAATATGCAAAACTAAGGTTTAACAATTTCACCATGACTGATAGTTGATGACCTATAGTGAAGGTGAATAAAAACCTAGAATCATCTAGGTGATCACATCATATTTCAATGAGAATTCCACATAGGAAACTAATATCAAACCTAGACACTAGCATCGATGGCACTATCCTAGGCTAACACAACTATCCAGAGAGATAGAGGTAGTAGATCCATAATCTAATTATTGATCTATAAAAATATTCATGCCTAATTCTTACTTGTATCATATCTAACAATGTATTAGCATTATAAACAATTAAGTATTTCTTCTATGGAATTTTTATATCTAGCATAGATGTACTTTCCCTTAATAGCCTATCTTAGTTTTATAATTTCACCATATGGTACATCTGAGTTTAGGACATTAATTGGCCTATTGTAAATATGATATTCACCCTTATGCCATAGCATTTATATATCTTTAACCATAACCAACAAATAAGATCCTTATGTAAATTATGATTAAATGTCTTTGTATTTAATTTTATTGGTGGTTGTTGCACAACTCTAGAGCTATCCAAGTAGGTGGGAAAGAATAAAATTTTAACACTCTTATTATTGACCTTCCTACCATGCTTAGTAGAATGATCCTCAACCCCTAAAAAATATATGTAGCTTATCTTTAACTACCTATATGTTTTTGTGCCACTTATTTTCATGTCTAGATTTAGATGGTTGAACTCTATAGCTAGTTTGATCTACTCTAAAGTTAGTCTATTTAAATTCATAGTTAGCCTATTAAACTTTGGGTCTATCATGTTGGACTTTGGATATCTACTGATGGAATTCAGAGCTTCACTAATGATCTTTTAAACTTGGTTGATAGACTATAGATATTTAGTGTTTAACTCCAGAGCTTAGATGATAAACTCTAGAACTTCATTGATGAACTCCAAAGCTTGGATGATGTATTATATAAATTCATTATGGGACTCTAGATGTGGCATAAGACCAGCTAGGGTCAATGGTAATGCATATATGACCCCTAATCTTCCTATTAATGTACAAAACTATATTTTGAAAGTCTTAGTAAATATATCAACTCATTATGAATCAAACATACAAAACTTAATCTTTATTATCCTTTTTTCAACCATCTAATAAAAGGATGCTTGATTTCAATATGTTGACTTCCACCATAAAAGATGAGATTATTTGACAATGCAATGAAGAATATATTGTCACAAAATATTATTGATGCTCATTTCTACTAATCATGCAAATATTAAAGTATTATTCTAATCTATATAGTCTGACTTGCTACTACATTAGCTACTATATTTTTTTCTTCAGTTCTTGAAAGTGAAAGTATAGGTTGTTTCTTTAAAACCCAAGAAATGGATCATGACACAGGATGAAACACATACATAAATGTGATATTTTTATCATCTAGACTACCATCCCAATCAGTATCTGTGTATCCTCCTAACTAAAACACATGTTATACTACATTTGAAACTTTAAGGCTTCTCATGGTATTCATTACCTCAAGATCCTCTTACGTACTTGCCATTGTGTTTATGTTGGTGCCTTAATGAATATATAAATGAGGATAACTAGATACATGATTTATGGTCTACTTGTAGTCAAAGACATAAAACCTCCCACCATACTCTTATACCATGTGGGTTTACATTAAGTTTACAATCATTCATGTGTAATTTCAACCTTGTTTCAATTGGGGTATATAATGGTTTATTTTATATCATCCTAAACCTCTCTAAATTCTAATTTTCATAGTTGTATTAGCATATAAATATGCATTCATTCATTTTCTTGACTTATATCCCAAGAACGTACTTCAATAAAGCTAAAGCAATCATCTCAAACTCATTATTCATGGTTATTTTGAACATTTTTATAGACTAATTTATATCCCTAGTGAAGATTAATCATCCACATGTAAAATAGATATAAAAATACATTATTTGTTTTTCTTGATGTACATAATAGGATCACTACCACTTTTTCTAAATCCATTACTCATTAAATAAGAGTCTATCTGGCTATACCACATCATTGATGGTTGCTTGAGCCCATACGATGCCTTTCTCAACCTATATACCTTATTTTCATTCCCAATAATATAATATACAATAGGTTGTCTCAAATAATTTTTTTATTTTAAAACACCATTTAGGAAGGCTGACTTGACATTCATTTGATGCACCTCCCATTTGTGTGGAATAGTTATTGCAATGATTGTTCTTACCATTTCTAACCTTGACACATGAAAATGTCTCATTATAGTCACATATAGGCATTTTATTATAACCTTTCACCATTAGCCTTGTTTTTTACCTCTTTATCATGCATTTTGAAGTGGATTTGGTCTTTTAAACCATTTAACTCCAATGACCACTTTTCATGTTGGATGTTCTGCTAACTCTGAGGTTTCATTTTTCTTAATAGCATATTTTTCTTCATCCATTAATTCACACCACTTCATATCATTGATTAATTCCTCAAAGGATATAGGATCAGTTGATAAAAGAGATTAAAATTCATAGTTTCATCTTCATTTTTTTCATACCTTGACTACTCGTAGACTTCTTACAAGATCCTTATTCTTTGTAAGCATTGGCTTGAGTTGGAGGACTATGATGTTGAATCATTTGATTATACTTGACATTATTGTTGGTTAATTATAATAGATGAATAATTTCCTTGTGAAATAGGGATACAACTCAATGAATGAGTACTTATACCACTTATGGTTTCAATTTCAAGAAAAGGTCCACTAGCCTTTGTTTGGACATGCTACTATTTTGTCTCTCTTTCCACATTACATCTTTAATGAATTGAGCATCTCAGCTAGTTATAAACTCTTTAGAAATTGGATTATACAATATATAGGACTTTTATTTCTCACTATACCCAATTAAAATTAATTTATCCCCCTTGTCTCTCCATTTTGGTATTTTTTGCTTGGGCACATGTGCATATAATACATAACCAAACACTCTAAGGTGTTCAACACTTGGTTTTTGATTGATCCATGATTATTGAGGAACCATATACCTAATAATATTATTAGGACATATGTTTATAACATATATGAATATTCATACAACCTCAACCAAAAATACATTGGACAAACCTTTAGCCTTAACCCTGCTCTTTGCCATTTATTGGATGGTTCACTTCTTCCTCTCAGCCACACCATTTTGTTATAGTAAACACCTAGTTGAAAATTGATTATTGATGCCATTGTACTTGAAAAATTAAATAAACTCATTTGATATGTATTCCCTCCTGTATCCATCCTTAAGATCTTTATGTAATAGCCACTTTGCTTCTCCATTATGGCCTTGAATTACTTGAATGTTTTAGATTCCTCTTATTTATTATTTAAGAAGTACATTCATGTCTTCCAATTGAATTCATCTATGAATGTCATGAAATACACATTATTGGATAAGGAAGGAGTATTCATAGGGCCACACAAGTTTGACTGGATCAGTTTTAAGGATCTCTTACTCTCTTATATTTACCCATGATAAATTCATTTTTATGTTGCTTCCCCAATATGCAGCCTTAACATACCTTGTTTAGATATTAAATGAGGGGAAAACATCTCACCATTTTCTTCTTGTGGATAAGATTCATCCCTCCAAAATTCAAATTCCCATATTTTAGATGTCAAGGATTAGAGTCATCTACTATTGTGGCATGTTCACTTTGTATCCTTAGAGGGAACATCCAATTAGTTGTCATATCTACTACTTTCATTTTATTATTGATTCCATATTTATCATAAATTATACATTTTCCATTTTTAGATCAAACCTTATATCCTTTTTACATAGGTTTCCCAATCATAACAAGTTTGTGCTTCAACCTGGGCACATAGTATACATATTGTATGTGGTGTTTATCACCTTTCTTGATGCAGATAAAAACATTACCTTTGCCTATAACTATAACTTTGTTAATGTTTCCCACATTTAATTTTTATTTTATTATATCATCAATTCTATTGAACATCTTCTTTTTCCCACTCATGTGGTTACTATAACCATTATCCAAGTATCAAATGTCTCTACTACTTTTCTCAACAATATTGCATCTTATAGACAAAATTCCAAATTTATCATTCCTAATAGGTTTAGACTCTTATGTCTTGGAGAAATTTGATTATTTAATATTTATATAATACTCATTTTTTTTATACTCACAATCATAGTGTCCATACTTCTTACAATAGTAACATATGCCATTTAACTTTTAATACCTTTGTGTAGATCCACCTCTATAGGTATTGTTGTTCCTTCCTCTCCCTCTAGCATGCAAATTTTGATGGTTATGACTTACATATTCTTAAATAATAAAATTTAATTCCCTTCCTATATTGTTTTATCATCTCCCCCTTCCTCTCACATTTGCATTGGTTTTGAATATTTTATCATGAGAGGAGTTGGTTGACCTAACAAACCTTTATTCATAAATTTTCAAGGAACCCATAATCTCATATATTTTCATTTGTCTCAAGTCATAATACTCCTAAATTTAAGACACTATAGGGTCAAATCTGATTGGAGGGCTCCTCAACACCTTATCAATGATTTTATGATCTTTAAAAGTGTCAACATATGTCTTAATTTTATTTATGGTGCTCATTATCCTTGTGAAGAAGTCATTTATGGAAAAATACTACCTCATCATCAATGTCTAATTGTATCTTATTAACAACTAAAACCTCATAAGCTCCACATTATCACTACCTTGATAGGGATTTTATAAACTATCCTAGGATTACTTATAATGGAAAGTTATTATCCTTCGGAAAACCAAATCAACTAATGTCATTTGAATGTTGATGAGTGCCTTAGTATCATTATTAATATTCTATTTTATTGCATTCTTTTATGCTTGGGATATTTCATTAAAGGTTGAGTGGTCTGCAACTTATATATAACCTCTTTATACAAGTTCCCATAACTCTTGACTATAAAATATAGTCTTAATATTAATACACCAAACATCATATTTCTTGCCTTCTAATGTAGGAAGTTATTACCATGAATTATAACTATTGGATGCCATGATAAAAATCATTAAAGACCAATCTTTGACACCAGTAATTGGAAAAAGTAATGTAATCCCATGTGACAAAATAAAATATAAGACTAAAGATTCATACTAATCCCAAATATATATTTATAGGTCTAATACATAAGCTATGGTTATACACTAAAGTTATACTAGATTTATAAAAATACATAATAATCACATGTTAAAAATAATAAAATTAGGGAGGGTAGAGTTGCATAGGAAAACACATAAATTTTCATATATTAAATGATTAAAACTTCTATTATAATCTATCTTGAACTTCTAAACTAGCACAACTATAACTGCCATAAAAATTATTACAAAGAACATTTATTCTCTATTACTCACTACTCCTATTATGTCTTTTATGTCTTCTACAAACTAGTACTACATTTATTTTCTACCCCTTCACTTCTTTTCTGACTTACACAGACTACTATTATTTTTTCATTCTCCCTATTGTGTGTATTTTTATTTAGGCTTCTTATGTTGTTACTAAAACTCATTACCTTTAGCCTATGATCTGAGAATTTGACTCAAGAGAGGATGGTTAGTATGGTGTTAGTTCCAAAATGAAAACAAAATGAAATAAAAATAGTAATAGAATAACATCTCTAGGCCTAAACACTAGGGAGATCTTAGTTAACAATCATGAATGAAACAAACAACTAAAATTGAAAAGAAAACTTTTTTTACCTCCCTTGGATGCTCCAAAATTCTTTTTGTAGTGGCTTGCTTGGCTTGTACTCATGAAGTCTTCATTAAAGGAGGCTTGGCTATCTCTTCTTCTCCTTGGCACCTTTGGCTTGTGGATTATCTTGGCTTGGAATCAATTTGGCATTATAACACTAGTTTCCTAAAGATTTTAGAACCATATTGAATTAAAAATTTTGCACTAGAATAGCTTAGAAATGATGTTGTAAGGCCTCTTATTTATAGATTTTTAGATTTGATCAGAATCAACCTCAACCATCCATATCAAGATTGAGATGTGTGGTTGAATATTAATTCAATTTTTGGAATTAAGTTTGTAATTATCCTCATCATGGAAGGCATTGATGAGGCATGGGAGGCATGAATCTTGATATTTGTGGCATTTATGGCCTAGGGATGTCTTTCCAAGAAATGAATTCACTTGATGATGTAGATATTTGATATTCAATTCTAAAAAGATATATTCAAAAAGTTTCCATGATATTATTAATTATGCCTTGATTTGTAATAATTAGTTCTTAAGCATGATTAAGCACTTTGGGCACAAATTACCCAAATTGATTAGAATGTCTTATTATTGATCCAAAATTTGATTGGATTGGAATTAGAAGTCCATGTTAGATGCATTAGAACTATATTCCCATTTATGATTTTGATAATAACAAATAAAAAAGGCATATGTCCCATGTAGAATATTTGATAGGGAAGAGAAATCTAGAGCACCCAGGTGCAAATTTGGCATTTTGACTCAAAATGAATTGATCAAAGTTAGTTAGCCCATAAACTACATTACCCCATCTTGGGATACCCTAGCCAAAATTGGCACTTTAATAAGTTGATTTCACACCATTTAGCATGTTTTAGTGTTTTTAGGCTAAATTGTGAATTTTACGTGGAAACTAGCCAAAAGCCTAATTAGAAGTTATTGTCGGCCAGCTTTAGGTGTCTACAATTTTTCACTATTTAGGAAGGCCTTGGAAGCTATAAGCATAATAATGTCTTCTCAAAGAATGAAAATTTATTGTATTCCTACAATTGTAATGATGATAAACTAATTGTATTATACCCCCTCGAGGGAATGGTTGGCACAAGTAGGTTGGTAAAAGGTCCCTCAAAAAGAAAGAAATGATATGAGGGAACCAAAAAAAGGAAAGATGATGGGGTGAAAACACATTGATACTACAAAATTAATCAAAATCATTGAGATTGTAATTGGGATGGTGCATAATGGTTTGCCTAAAGGTGGTTATAAGCACTATACCTCAATAGTGGTAATGTGGTATGATAGAACAATGATTTACCCAAAGATGGTTATAATCATTGAGAAGATGGAGTTACCCTAGTTAGGATAGTCAAATAAGATAATAACATGCCCCTATATAGGAAAAAAAAATTAAAATGGTGATAACACAATGATTTTCCCAAAGGTGGTTATAATCATTAAGAAATGCAAGTGGGATGGTGTGTAATGATTTGCCCATAGGTGGTTATAATCATTAGACCCTGATTATGGAAAATATGATAAACTTGGTCGAGGATGATGATAACTTAACATAGAGGGTAATGATGAATTGGAACAACCTACTAACAAGGAGATGCTCATCCAAACTTATAAAGGTTAAAATTCTTTCATGTTTAATTACTCTATTTGGGATATGATTAGGATGGAATCAGGATGTCGGTGCTGAAGAGATGCCACCATTGTTGAATAGACCTATTGAAGCTAGAATTTATTGTATCATGTGATGGTAGGATTTACGATATAACACCATAAATACTTCAATAAAATATGCATAAGGATTGACTCCCATAATCCAATACCCAATATAAAATAATGAACCAATGATATAAACCATGATGGTAATGTAAACGTATGAATATGGATGGATTCAAGTGTGTGGGAAAGGAATCACCTAATGAAGACATATAAATTGAATCAAGGAAATAGTGTTAAAAGAAAACAAATAGGTAGATAAACAAACAAAAAAAGCAATAATAAATAAACAAACAATGTAATAAAAATCTTACAAATATTTCCCCTAGAAAATAGGTGACAACTTAACAAATGAACTAAATAGGGGAATAGAAGAAAAGGAAGGGGCTTGTTGAGATAGCTCCATATGCACTAGGCAAGTGGGCGTTGTTTACATATTTCCATGGATGTAATATCTAATAAAAAACTTTAGGCCAAATGTAGTTCTCTGATGGAATGGGAAGAATGTGATAACTGAAGAAAATAGACATAATGGATGTGACAGAAGAGTAGGAATGGTCTTGTAAAATGGTAAGTGTATGAGAGAAAAAAAGGCCAAAAAGGATGGGGAAACTAAATGACAATTGATTTGCTTGTAACTTAGTAAGGGTTCCTAGAATCCTTAAGGCAAAGAAGTGGTCAATGTTTTTTTTCTTTTGTAATTATTTTATAAATGTTTTTGGAAGTGTTTTGGAGTGTCTCAACTTAATTGAGAATGATGAGACACTAGATGGTTCAAGCTTACAAAATAGTGAGATCATTATGTAGGTTGCTCACAAAATAGTAATATCACGGCTTAGGTTACTTGTAAAACTATGAGAGCATGGCTTAGGTTTCTCACAAAATGGTGAGAGCATGACTTAGGTTGCTTGTAACATGGTGAGAGTGTTCAGAAAAGAGATGACTGGGCTGACCTCAAAAAGTATTGAGTACTACCTACATAGTTCTATGGATGTAATATCTAATAAAAACATAGGACAACATGGCTTAGATGGCTTAGGTTGGTGAGATCATGGCTTAGGTTACATACAAATTAGAAAGAGCATGGCTTAGGTTGATCACAAAATGGCTAGAGCATGGCTTAGGTTGTTAACAAAATGGTTAGAGCATGGCTTAGGTTACTCACAACATAGTGAGAGCATTCAGAAAAGGGATGACTGAGCTAACCTCAATAAGTATTAAGTGCTAACTACATAGTCCTAGAGTAGGACCTCAAGTCATTATAGTTCCACTTTTATAATGAAGAAACTTGAATAGTGTAGAAACCAATTCAAACTAAATAGGCACAGTGGGTAAAAAGGCATAGTATGACATAAGAAGTGGTAAGTTAGTACATCAAGGTTTAATGTTGCCCCTAACTTCCCCATAAGTAGTTATAATCAGGACATAATGGCATATATCAATGGTACTAATTTTCCCAAAGGTGGTTTTAATTAATAGTAAGACTAGTGGTAATAAAGAATAATAGATGAAGGATGTAATTGATGAAACTTTTGTCACACTGTCCCAAAATACAATCTTTGTCTGAAGTTCTTGAACCAACTAATGAAATGGATCAGATATGTTAATGCTGAAAATATGGAATATATGATAAAAACTAAGGTCAAACAGGCTAGGTTTTAGAACACATGAGGTTGGTAGGTCAAAAATGGAAATTGGAAATAGAAAATTGGATGGATAAGGATGGTATTTATACACAAAATAATAGTGATAAAAAGGCATAACTTAAATGGTCCTTATAGATAATACACCTTAGTGCTCAAGCATAGTACTACTTGAGATGAATAATATTCATTAGGTCTAGAAGTTCTTCTCCATTTGGTGTGGCAAGCTTATATGCTCCTGATTCATAATTTTCATTGATGATAAAAGGCCCTATATAGTTTGGTTTGAATTTCCCTTTATGCTTCTTCTCAGCTATGGTATTTTTTTAATTTTCATTAAGAACAAGATCACCAAGTTTAAATGATCTATACTTGACACATTGATTATAGTGGTCTTTGAGTCAGTTCTGATATGCTTGAAGATTGTTGAGCATGGCCATGAATTTTTATTTCAATAGGTATAGCTCTTGCAAATGAGCTATGCAATAGTTGTGATCATCCAGGACATGCTTAAAAGAGTTGCGTAGTGAAGGCAATTTGATCTTAATGGGAAGGATGACTTTAGTACCATAAACAACTGAGTATGGAGTGGCTCTTATGGGGGTATGATGATTATTATGGTATACCCAAAGGGAGGGGATATCTATAGGTGTCAATCATGAATGGCATCATTAGCAATCTTTTTGAGAATATTGACAACAATTGTGTTGGATGCCTCAGCCTAACCATTACCTTGAGGGTAATATGATGTAGAAAAGTGTTGAGTGATGTTATATTCAGTACATAGTTGGTCTACATCCATTTTATTGAATCATCCTACATTATTAGATATAATGTCATAAGGAATACCATAGTGGTAGAGGAGATGGTTGAAGATGAATTTGGAAATTTGCTTTCCTTTCACATAAGTGATGGGTATAGCTTCAACCCACTTAGTGAAATATTTAGTAATGGTAAGAATATGTTTATGGCCATCAGATGAAGTGGGATTGATCTTCCCAATGAGTTCAAGTCCCCATGTATAAAATGGCCATGGTGTCAACATCAAAGTGATTCCAAAAATGGTTGGTGAAGGTTGCATCATGATCTAAGACAATGGATAAAGGAATGCCATGAAGAAGAAAAATCTAGTTTAAGAAAATGACTATATTTGGAGAGGTGATCAACCACAACCAAGATCACTATTTTCCCTCTAGATTTAGGGATACCCTCAATGAAATACATAGAAATATTAGTCTAAATCCTAGTAGGGATGGGAAAAGGTTTGAGCAACCCAAAGATGAGTGTTGTTTGACCCTTGTTGAATTGGAAGGTATCACATTCAACTACCATCTATTAAATTACCTTTTTCATTCCCTTCCAAAGGAAGTTGTATCATGCCCGCTCACATTGTTTTATAAATCCTAAGTGTCCAATAAATGAAGAAGCATGGAGTTTATATAATATAGCTTGTTAAAGATTTATGCTTTATGGAAGCATTAGATGACCCTTATATCACAAAGAAGTACCAACTCAAGAATAATGTGATACAATAGAGGGGTTAGTGGCCAAATATTGAATTATTTGAGATAATGAGGAGTCATTGGCATACCCCTACTATACAACATATAACCAATTTGGACTAGGCATGGAAATAGATGAAAAGGAAGCTTCATCCATAAATGTGTGAGACAAAGCATCAGCCATAATATTGTCCTTACCCTTCTTATAAGTAATCTCATAGTCATAACCCATGAGTTTGATAACCCATTTTTTTTGTGATGGGGAGGAGAGACATTGTTCTAAGAAATGTTTTAGACTCTAGTGATCAATTTTGATGCAAAATTGATTCCCTAATAGGTATGGCTGCCACTTTTGTACTGCATGTAAAATGGCCATAATTTCCTTCTCATAAGTAGAAAGTACTAAATTATCAATAAAAATGGATTTTAGAGGGAATGTAATGGGAAATATTTCTTGAAGGAGAACAACACCAAGTTCATTTCCACAAGCATCACTCTCGATAGTGAAGATCTTGGCAAAGTCTAACATAACTAGAATAGATTTAGTACACATAGCTTGTTTCAATTATTTAAATTCACACTCAGTAGCTTATGTCCATGTAAAAGTATCCTTTTTCAAAATATCTATTAGTGGAGTTAAAATATTCTCATAATCTTTGATAAACTTGAGATAGTATCCAATCACCCCCAAAATACCATTAAGGCTTTTGAGTGTCTGAGGATGAGTCCAATTTCTCATGGTAGTTATTTTCTTAGGATCCACCTAAATCCCTTGGGATGAAATAATATGCCTAAGATACCCTACCTTATATTAGACAAAAGCACATTTATATTGTTTGGCACAAAGATGATGGTCAGAGAGAAGTTGGAGTGTGAGATCTAGATTTTGGAGATGCTCATACCATGTTTTACTATAGATGAAGATATCATCAAAGAAGAATAGAATGAATTTCCATAGGTAGGGTTAAAATATTTTATTCATTAATGTCTAAAATGTTGAAATAACATTATTGTGGCCAAAGGGCATGACTGTAAACTCATAGTGGCCATCATACATGTGAAAAGCTATCTTAGGGATATCATCCTCATGAAACTAGATCTGGTGATATCCAAAGTAGAGATACAACTTGGAGAAAAAATGAGAACTATCAAGCTCATCACTAATATGGATTGATAACTTATCCTTGATTGTGATGTGATTAAGTGAATAGAAGTCAATGTGAAGGCACCATGAACCATCTTTTTTTTTAATAAGGAAAATTGGGGAATAATATGGGTTAGTACTAGGGTGAATAATGCCTTTATTTAGTAAGTCTATAATGAGCATCTTGATCTTAGTATTTTAATATTGGGAGGAATAATTTTAGGAAAGAGCTGAATATGGAGGTCCTTTAATCATGAAGGTGGAAATCTCACTAGTTTGGCAAAGACACGTGCATACCTATGCAGAATGGTTTGTATATCAAAAGGAGTAGTGGAGCCCATTGATCATTTCATTTCAATATAATAGAGATATGTAATGAAAATATGTGAATTATTCATAAGAAGCTTTTCTATATGATGTGAACTTATGATGTTGAGAGAGCTCAATTGTAAGCCTTTGAATGCATGTTTTTACCCATCATCTAAAAATTGCATCTAAAGTTGAGTAAAATATCATAAGATGGGTCCAAGTGTGCATAACCATTGGGCTCCCAAAATAACATCACATCCACCTAAGGGCAAGGAAAACATGTCAAAGTGTATGTTATAATCTACAATAGATAGATTCACGTTGTGACACTTCCCTTTGCAAGGCAATATTCCCCCATTGGCAACCATGACTTTAAAGTTGGAGAAAGGATAGACAAAAGAATTAGCTTATTTGGCAACCCAAGGGTCAATGAAGTTATAAGTTATACTAAAATCAATGAGAATTAAGAGAGGTAACTTATTAAAGTAACCTCTAAATCACATGGTTTGTGGGTTTATGACTCTTGCTAAGGCATGGACAGAGATCTCAGGTATGTCTTCCTAAGAAGTAGGTTTCACAATTAGTTATGCTTATTTTGGATAATTTGTTTTATCCTAAACATATTTACAATATTTAATTTTGAGTGGAGATTCTACATCTAATAGTTAGATATTTTTCTCAACACATTAATGTCCTTGAGTGAATTTTTCATCAAAATTAAAACATGGTCATTTTTTTATATGGTAAACATAGCCCATTTTCTCTATGGGCTCGCATCTCTACTTTAGCCAAATTTTGATAGGAGTGGTTCTAGGGGCTAGCATTATTTGATATCTTTAAGGAGATATTCTTTTGAATGGAGTAAAATTAGATTTGAATCAAAACTGAGCTATGATCTTGTCCTCTACCAACATAGCCAACCCTAATGCTTCCATCACCATGTTGGGCTATCAAATTTTGACCTTAGATAAAATTGCATCTTTCAATCCACTGATAAATAAACTCCTAAATAATTCATCAGATAATCCCTCTATGTGATTGACCAGTTTTCAAATTCTTTTTGAAATTCTCTTACAATTCCTATTTGGTTCAGTTTAGTGAGTGATCCAGTGAAATCATAAAAATCACTAAAGCCAAACCATTGTAAAATGAGGGTGAAAAAATCAGTCCATATGGGCTCATCATGTGCCTTGGTATACCAATGATACCAATGAAGGGCTTTATGTTATAAGTGAAAGGATGCAAGCATAACCTCATTGGCATCAAAAGTATTATGCAGACTAAAATATTATTTTAATTAATATATCAATCCAATCAGATCTACACCATTGAATTGAGGAAAATTAATCTTTAACCCATGAAAATTATTGGAAGAATAAAACCTGGTGTCTGAAGAGGAATTTAGATGCCATCTATCATTTATGGTGGTATGTTGAAGACTGAGGTTGGGAATTTTTTCATCAAGATCTTTGATATGGGTTTTGAGGTTGGCAATTTCATTTTCCATATTTTTTTCTACTATTTGGGTTACTATCATGACCATAATAAGAGACTTTCTTTAAAATGGGTAGAAAAACTAGAGTTAAGTCACTTTTAGTATGGGTATTTCTTAATTTGAGTGAAATTAGAAGCGGTAAAGGTACTATCACTATTTTTTGCATAGTGGAAGTATGATTGATGAAGGTGAGGGAAATTTTAGGAGTGAAAATGGAAAATCTAAAAAATTTATCAAAGATAAACAAAGGAGGAAAAAAGGGAGATGAACACTATGAAAAACTTTCAAGGAAAATGTACAAAAATAGAAGTTATGACAAAACTTGAAAAAAAGAAAATTTGAGATTTACATGAATTAGGAGTAGAATCGAGATATGGGACCTCAAGGAAGAAAATATGGAGAATGAAAATTCAAGTGTCAAGATAAATTTTAAGGATCAACAGGGCTACAAATGGAGACATATCTAGTTGTAGGTCCTCTGAGAGTCTACTGATACTCTACTAATAGTTTTCTAAGAATGATATGATGAAGATTTTCTAATTCCTAATTTTTGTCAACTATCTAAATGTAAATCCTGTAAGAGTCTTCTGATACTCTATTGATTGATGTTTTGATAGTCTACTGGGAATAAAATAAAATTAATAGAATGGTCCCCAAATTTTAATTATTGCTTAGGTTTTTATAGATATCTCTCTGGCCACTAATGATGTATGAATGAGTACCACTCTCCAATAAAAATTATTACCTTGGGTTTACCTCTAAGTGACAACTCTTATTTTTCCTCATAGGTGGGAACTACTCAATTGAGAAGGGGTCATTGCATATTTCATTGGTATGTCCTCTCAATGGGTTAGTTATTTTGGGGTTCCTATGACACTCCTCACAATGAGTTTCAGGGATTTCACCCAATCACTTCCCATAATTATGTAGATAGTTTTTTTTACCCTAATCTAAAATTGATTATTGTGATGCATAATAGTTATGTAGTAGAATAGAGTTTAGACTTGCTAAATAAAATTGACCTTGGAAAGCATTATGATACCAAATAAGAGGATCCTTCCTAAACAAGTTAGTAAATAATTGCAAATACATGAAATAAACTATGAAATTAGTAATATATTAACTCAAATAAATTGAACTAAATTACAATATCTAAATTGCAGAATCACTAGCTTCTTTGAGAGGGAAATCTCCTTTGAGCAAGCTCAATACAATGAATTTATGGATGCCTTCATTATCCTTAACACTTATATACTAAATCTAATCTAACCAACTACTACTTCCCATGAATGTGGGATAAAAAACTGCTCATAGGACAACTTACAAAGTATATGCATCCATAACAACTATTACACTAACAAAATCAAAACAAGGGGTAGCATGGGTTCCTAACATTTCAATTGTTTTAATTTCCCCTTAGGCCTATGTCCTATGTTTTTTATTATGTTTATCAAATGTAATCTAGGAGATTCCCTACCTATTTCACTAGTTTTTAACATGTTTTATCCCCTAGACACTTGCATCTATCCTAGACAATAACATCAATGTTAGTGTCTATCTTCGACACAACTGTTCATACTTAAATTTTTATTTTTTTTTTGTATCTTTCACTTTGTGACTATTTTATTATTCCTCTTTTCCCATTCTATGTGATAATATTCATGTAGTAATATGAATACATAGAGGATCTAGATATGAGTTAATAAGTAAAGTACAAATTAAATATTGATAACACAAATGTAGGTGAAACAACCTAAAAATGAGATTAAAAAAACTCAAAATGATTATTCAAACTTTGAGAAACACCCCAATGCATAATTGATCTTCCTCTCACTCATTTTCAAACAAGCCTTCCCAAAACTCTTCTCTAAACAATATTTCCCATACATAAATATAAATATATTAATTATAAAGTTTGTGACAATCAATTTACTAGAGTGATATTTACTAAGGGTAAAATTTATTTAAACTATGATGTATGGAGTTGGACCATTCTAACCAATAGGTCCTACCTCAGCTCGAGGAACCAATTGGTAAAATATTTTTAATTTATTTACAGAAGGTTACCTCATGTTCATAAATTAAATTTATTTATTTATTAAAGATTGAGTAATTTTAAAGGTAAATTTCCCACTTAAACATTATTTGGTCCAACACTCACCCTAAATATTAAGTGGGCATATATCCCATATTCACATTAATATAGGTATTATACTATATATAAATTTTAATGATTTAAAAACCTTCATCAATCCAATGTCACCTTTTGAAACAAAAGGAATTATAATCCATAGATTACTCAAGGTAAGCTTTAGGTTAGCATGTTTATGAGACTACATATCATATTTTCTCATGAATAATCAACTAAACATATTTGGAGCCTTGTATAATATAAGTTCATTACAAAATATAATTTTATGTATTGGGGTACACAAGTAAAATTTATACATGAAGTCTACTCAAATCACATAACTTTCACATGAAGTTTACAATGATTTACAATGAGAATAATTATAGAGAAGGATAAGAACACATGGTTGTTAGGAAGTGGCATTGCCATACACACTTCCTTTTAATGGTGATGTTGAGAGGCTAAACATTGCATGAATATGATAGAAATTGGTAGCACCAACTGGTTTTATGAAGATTTCTACCATTTATTCATCTATAGAATAGAACTATAGATTAATATCACCACTAGGGATGTTCTCTTGAATAAAATCCACATGAACTTCAATGTGTTTAGTTCATTGGTGTTTCACTAGATTCTTTTCCAAAGTTACACAAATTTAGCAATTTCACAAAACTTAACCATATATCAAAACTAGATTCATGATAACATAATATGGCTAGCATCACAATAACCAATTACATAAAGATAAAATATTACATATTTTTATATGTGGTAAAGCTCATTTTAAATAATCAAGTCATATTTTAGACAAAGAAGCTCACTACTTTGATTACAAACTTAGTGATAAACATAAATTATTGTATGCAATTCATAATTGGACATCTCCAATATTTACAAGATGATTGTCCCCAATTATCATGTGATGCACATAAAATAATTTTACTAATAGTATTATAATATGTTTAGCCAAACATTAGGTATCTTATTATCAATAATTCATTTTATAAATTGAGTTTTTAAAAAAATTATTAAATTTAATATGCTTCAATTTTACAATGATATAGAATTAGATATAACAAAAAATTTAGGTATGTAACATCTCATACATTAAAAATGGCTAATTTTATAATGATATGTAATCATCCAATCAAAAAATTATTAGACTAAAATAAATAATTTCATATATGTATGAATAGAACGCTTAGTAAATTAAATGAATAAGAGTCAAATTAATAATGCAAACTCCATTTATGATTTGAATTTCATAACATATCTCATTATCCAATGAAGAATATAATTATGTTAGCATGAACTTGGCCAACTAATCAAATGAAATCATCTTATTAATTTGAAAAATAAAACATCCAAACTTCTTGAGCATATTCTTCTTACCAAATGAAATAACAAAACATGATCATTTTATTAAATTAAGAATGATGATATGTATATAATGTATTTCAATGCTAACTCATATAAATTAAAAATTATCATAAATGTAATCATTTTGAAAAAGAATCTATATATTTTTTATTTCTTATCTAATACTAATATATCTATTAGAATATAATTGTAATTAGAAATTTTAAATAAACAAATGAAATAGTTTTACTAACAAATACCATTATAGTTGAGACATTATCAATTTAATTAATATCTATAAAGTAAATATAAAATTATAATAATGGAAATAAATATACCATGATCATGATTGTATTTTAGTGTATAAATATTAAAATATTTAGTAGGGACTCTATTTATAATATGCACATTGTTATTCATTGCATTGTCTGATAAGAACTTAGGAACTTTTAAATGAATGCAACATTGTTAGAGTCATTTCTATAATGGTGTGGTATTTACTTTCAACAATACCATTCTATTGAGGGGAATAGGGAGTTAGTTTATTTTGAATACCAAAACTAATAAACAATAATCAAACTCTTTAATAATGTATTCACCACCATTATTAGATCTTAATCTCTCAATATAAAAACTAGATTTAATAGATTTAAATTCTTTAAATTTAGACAATACTTCATATATATTTTTCATCAAATATGACCAAATATTTAGAACTAGCGTCATAAAAATAGAAGTTAAGAGATACAACTTCAAGAGGTCCTACAACATCACTATGAATTAATTATAGAGGATGTGAAGAATTAATATCATGATTCTTATGAAAAGGGTCAGTATGTTTCTTAACACATAAATAACCCTCACAAGTTTCACAATTATATGCTATAGAAGAAAGTCCAACAAAAGGATTCTTAGCAGATTGTTATGTAAAATTTTAAGATTAAAATGTTCCAATATTCCATTAAATAATTGAAATTGATTCTTATTAAGTGATGGAAGAAAACATGAAGAACGACAAAAAAATGTATAAAATATTCTTTGGAACACCTTCAATAATTAGAGACCCACATTGGTATATAATGAACCAGGTATCTTTAATCAATGTTACAATGAAATTATAATTAGTAATTTGTGAAAAAGATAAGTTCTTTTAAAGATTAGGTACATAGATAACATAATTAATAACAACATTTGAAAAAAAAACTCTTTCCTTAGTTGCTTCTAAATATGAATTATGTCCCCAATAATTATTTTCATAAATATATATAGAATCAGATAAGATATTAGATAGGTATCTCATATGGTATGATTCACCTCTATCTAAAATCCACTCATTTTAATTTTAAGTAAATAAAGAAGCATATAAATCAATAAAATCTAAATTCTAGTCTTGATTATTTTTTTGATTATGGTTTTGATTCTTCTTCTTATTTTGATTAGATTTATTCCATTTGTTATTTTTATAAGTTTTATTGGTAACTCTATCTTTTATTTTTTTATAACACATTTCCATTATATGAGTAAATTTACCACACATTACAATTCCCAATAAACTTAGGTTTATGATTCTTATTACCAGATCTCTTGTTTTCTTTTTTTCCTTTAATAGAATTAGGATCAGGTTTATGGTTTATATTATTATTATAAATAGGGTTAAGAGTGAGAATTTTATATGTGGAATTGTTTGTGGAGTCAAAATTAGACATCACTTACTCTTCTTGAATCAAAAGAGCTGATAGAGTAGTGAGGTCTAAGATATCTTGCTTTGTTTTATACTTAGAGTTCATAATAGAAATAAAATTGTGAATTTTTTCATGAATGCTTAGCTAAATAATAAAATAAATTAATGGATCTTGAATTAAATTAAAATTACAACAATTTTAAAAAAAAAATTAATATTATTCATTTATCAAGATAATTAACTTTTTGATCACCTTTCATAGGTGTAGTCAACAACTCAAGAATCAATTTAAAAATATTTGAGAGACAAGTGCCCATGTGTATAGACTCAATGAGTTTCCAAGAATCACTATGAGAATATTGGTTTCCAATATGGATTAGGAAATCATCCTTAACACTTTGTAATATAATCAAGATGGCTTATTATAATTTCTATTGAAGCGCATTTAAAAGCTCATGTGTCACATGTCATCATGAGAGGGATTTTTTAGTCTCAATAATAATTTTCCATGGTATTCAATAGAAAATATATTCTTTAACATGAATTTTACATATATTATAGTTATATCCATTAAGCATTTATGATTTATCTAGTACAAAATTAGGAGAAGTTATTACTTCCCTTTTAAATGGACAATAAGACACTACATCAAATTTAAATTTGAATGTTTTTTAAATGTGAATTTATATTATATTTATAAAATAAATTAAATTTCAAGTGTAAATAAACAATAATTGTTCAAATTAATGCTATATAAAGAAAGGAAATTATGAAAGATTGTAACAAAATAAGGTGCAACAAGTATCATACTATTACACTAATGTAAGAAAAATAAAAAAAGGAACATAGTTTAATGTGAAATTTAACTTTATTTGATATTAAATCAAATTAAAATCATAAAAAATGAGAGTTTGTTCAAATATATTATAAATAGGAAAAAATGAAGCAAAATAACTAATATATGTGTCACAAGAGTTGCACATAAAATATTTATTTAGACACTATGATTAAAAAAGGTGTAAATATATAATAAAATGATTAAAAACAATAAATGGACCAAAAAATTACATCTATAATGTGCCAAAACCTAGGAATCAATTGGTTGCATGACTATGCTAAAAAACCATTCACAAGGTCAAATGTTGAAATAAGGTTGACATGTCTATGTTTTTGCACATGAGAAATTTGTCAAGAAAACCAAAAATGGAATTCAAAAACTAATAAATTTTTAAAAATAAATTTAATAAATTAATATAACCAAAATAATTATTGGTAATGAGTTTTCAACCCTTGACCTCTACAATTGCATGTTTTGATAAAATGATAATTACCAACCCTTCTAGATTAATCATGAATCTATATGCACAAACATATTATTAAATATTTTTTAACTTGATTTTAATTTTAAAAAATAAAAAAAAATTATAATAATGTGTATTTAAAAATAAATTTAAGATAACTTCCAATCCTTCTACTAGACTAATCTTGAAGCTAGGAGGTTGCACAAGTTTAAAAATGGCATCCAGGGAAGATTTTATTAAAAAATGATATTTAGATTGTTATTTGTGTCATTTTTTAAGATTTGAATGCTTAATTTGATATTTATTAGTCTCCACAACACCAAAGTTAAAGTAATAATAATTTTAAGTAAAATTATGTGCTTCCATGGAAGTAATTATCTTGAACATGGATGAATACAAGTGATAAAATAGATACACATGGGTTTGGATCTTTAATAAATTTATTTCTAAGAAATTATTCATCCCCAAACTCTTAAACCATGATACTATTCATGTATTAATATGAATACACATAATATCTAGTTGTGAGTTAATAACTATAGCACAAATTAAATATCCACAACATACACGTAGGTGGTAAAACCTTAAAATGAGGTAAAAACCCCAGAATGATTATTCAATATTTTAGTAACACCCTCTTCCTCTCACTCTTTAGACTAACATTCAATAAACTCTTCTCTGAACATTATTTTCCATACATATATATAAATAAATTCTTCAAAATGCTCGTCAAATTTGATTATTTTGAGTGACATTTACCAAGGGTAAAATATCTTTAAATAATAAGGTGTGGAGGTGAACCATTGTAACTAATGGGTCCAACCTCTCCCTAAAGAACCAATTAATAAAATGTGTTTAATTTATTTACATGAGGCAAATAAACTATTTGTTCTAACACTTAGATTGAAAATCCACTTAAACATTATTTGCTCCAACACTATGGTCATATTTTCACATGTCACTAGGTTTAATTCAAAGTCTAAAGGTTCATATATATACAAATCCTATGTTCAAATTAATACACCTTCAATTTTGATAATTAAATCATATAATAAGAAAGATTGATTTTATTTCAATCTATCAAATTATACTACTAATTTGACATTTAATGGGTTAAATATACTATTGTATCACTTGTACCAAGGGTTACTAGGAGAAAGAGTGTATAGTCACATTTTATAATTTTGCACACATGCATAGGAGGGAGAAATAGATGAAAGTTGGAGGCCTTCTTAGTAGTATTGGCTATGTAGGAAAAACTTAACAACAATAGGGTTATTATGGCCAGCTTGACTCATGTTACTAACCCATTTTTCCTAGGTTACAATAAGTACAATGCAAAGGAACTAAGGTTTATTATTATCTAGTTATGGAACATAGGTGAACATAATTTTATGCATAGAATGATTACATAGGGGAAATTTAGGTCTAGTCCAAATTTGAAGTCATCTTGTGTATATATCAATAGACACTTATATTGGTTATGAACATATGCATCGGTGTTACTGTCCCTGATCGATGCAAATATTTGAAGGTCAAAAATAGTTAGAATATATAACAAATAATTTGAGATCTCTCATACATCCCTATGATGATTCATGATCACTACCAAAATTTAGAATAGAATAAAGAAAAAGATATTCTCTATTTATTCCTTATTATTTAGTATTTATTACACATGCTTAAATGAGATATAGTGTCAAAATATGATATTACATTATTAAAATCTAAATAGTTTTTTATTTCATTAAAATAAACTTATTTCTTGATGTTTCTATTATGAGTCCAAAAACATTAAAACATTTGGTGAACCTATCCTATGTTTATTGAACCAAAACCCTAGTTTTCATATTAGTGTTTTCACCTTCTTTGAATGTTTATTTCATATTTATGTATTTTATTATCAAATTTTATCTCTAACTCAATTATATGGGAATAACTTAGGAATGATTAGTTACATCCTTGTTTTGGCCCTACTACTTATGTGCCTCATAGTTATATGCACCCTTATAGTCTTTATGGAGTTCTTAGCAAAATCTCATGCATGAAAGAAAAATTAGGATATATTATTAATCTACCCTATGATCAATGTATTACATATGAATATTTGTAAGAATAACAAAAACTAGGTAAAGACACTTTTTCTTACACCTTTGACAATGAAATAACTAATGATGTAAATGTAAATATAATTGAGAAAAGTAATGATCATGATTCTTCTACTCTTGGTTATGAATATGATGAAATGCCCCTTGGTTATGAAACTTCTCCTATTCCTCTATTTTATGATACTAAAGAGCCAAAAAATATGCAAAATGATATTTTTATTAATAGTGAAAATCAAATTATTGCATCTCAACCTTATTTAGTTATTTCAATAACTAAGTGTGAGTCTCCCATTTCAAATGTTTAAAAATTCAAAGAAGTTGAATATTCACCCACTATCTCTCATATTATAATATTGACCAAATCAAGTGTGTCTCCCCTTCCCCACATAGCACTAGTGTTGAAAACTATGATATAGGAATTTGACTCAAGAGAGGATGGTTAGTATCATGTTAGTTCCAAAATGAAAACAAAATGACAGAAACACACTAACTAGCATAACATCTCTAGGCCTAGACACTAGGGAGAGATTAGTTAACAAACCTAAATAAAACACAAAAATAAAATGCAAAAGAAACCTTCTTTTACCTTCCTTGCATGCTCCAAAATTCTTATTGTAGTGGCTTGCTCAGCTTGTGCTCATGAAGTCTTCATCAAAGGAGGCTTGGTTATCTCCTCTTCTCCTTGGCAACTTGTGGATTTGGATTGGCTTGGATTGGAATCAATTTGGCATGGGAAAACTAATTTAAATGGATTTTGGAATCATTTGTGCATTATAACATTACATTATCAAGACATAAAAATGATGTTTATGGCCTCTCTATTTATATATTTTTGAGAATGTCTAGAATCAACCTAAACCATCCATACTGAGATTGAGATGTGTGGTTGAGGATTAATTATATTTTTGGAATTAAGTTTTAAATTATCCTCATCATGAAATTAGAAGAAGAGGAAATTAAGAGGCATGGAGGGCATCATGAAAGGAATTGATGAAGCATGGAGGACATGAATCTTGATATTTATGGCATTATGGCTTAGGAATGTTTCCCCAAGAAATGATGTCACTTGATGATGCACATATTCAATATTTATTTCCAAAACAAGTTACTCAACAAGTTTCTATGGAATTATTTATTAGGCCTTGATTTGGGTTAATTATATCTTTGTTGGGTGAATATTTTGTCACCAACTGACTGACGAAAAAATGGTTGCATCAACCATAGCATAAGGAGATTATGCAGCAAAATGGGTGTGGTGACCATAGCCAGAATGAGATAAATCTCTCCTCTCAGCAAGGGGAGGTTCCCTATATATATATATATATATATATATATATATATAAGCTAAAAATACACACAGGGGTGAAATCATACCATCCATTTCTCTTTTTTCAGAGATGATGTTCACAAAATAGAGGAAAATTCTTGGGTAATTGCTAAAGGCATTTTTCTTCTTTCAAAAATGATGTTCAGAAAACTAGAGGAAGACTTCCTAGGTAGTAACTATAACCACAAGAAACCCACAAAAGTACAAAGTCTTTCATTGCTTCTCTCACTAATTAAGATGAAGGACACTATAGGATTAAGTGCAGCCCAAAGTCTCCACCTAAAACTAGAACAGAGTAAAGGATTACAAAGGATAAAGAGAGATCAAAGTCTCTCTAGTATCCTTTACACAAAACATAGACTAAAGACAATTATGGTAGCACAAAGTCTCCCACAGTCAGCTTCAGGACATCTTCCAACTTATTTCCACTTGTTCTACTTGTTTAATTAAATGGACAAGACTGTATTTAGGAAAAAGACATAAGAACAATTTCCTAAATGACACAAGCTATTTCAACACAAAGTTTGAAAGGTCACTTGCTTTCTCATTCACTTAATAAAATGTGATTAATAGTCTAAGCTCAAAGTCTCAAGAATGCCTTTCAATTTGGGTAGAGCTTTGATTTTGATAATAGAGAGATCTCCCTTATATAAAATGAGAGATTACAATATATAGCATCACAAGAAAGACTTGGGCACTTATTTTCATGAAAAAGGCCCATGCTGAATTGAATGCATTGAATATCTATGAAAGGGCCATGCTAGAATAGGTCATCAGCATTGACTTTGGCATTTTGAATCATCTCAAATGTCTCCTCTTAAGTATGGGTTATCTGGTCTTTTTTATGATGTGTACACAACTGTCTATTCACCTTTACTTAATGCAAAAAAATAGGCCATGCCTTTGAATGTTTGCTCTTTCTGATGTCCACCTGGTGGACTATTCCACCTATTGTAATAACTCTTCTACAGATATTTCTAGACTTTCTATAGTCATTCCCTCCTTCCTTGCCATGTTTTGTCTCTTCCTGGTGATCTGAGCTCTCAGGGCTATCTTCTTACTTTCACCTAGCTTCTTCAGCTCTTTTTTTGGTTGGTTACTGAGTTTGTTCTCAGGGCTTTTGAAAAATCAATGGTTTTTCCATCACCCTAAATTTGACATCCATGGGGACATCATCGATCACTTGAACCACTTTGAACCTTTGAAACTTGAACTCTTTTGGTTCAATGGTTCAATGGTTTGGTGATTCAATGTTTTGTAAAGGGCTACATTCACTTGCTTTTCTTCTTCGATTAAACCATTTATTTGAACCATTTGGTTGAACCTCTTTCTAGAATCTTCCACTTCATCCATTCACTCAAAGCTTCCACTTGAACTTTAAACTCTTTGAACCCTTTGAATCTTTGAACCTTTCAAAGTTTAAGGTTCAACGGTTCAATAGTTCAGATCTATTTCTTTGAATCCTTTGAAGCTTTGAACTCTCTGGATCATTTCATTCTCTAAGTCCATTATACTCACTGAACTCATTTAACCTTTGAACCTTTTAAAGTTTAAGGTTTAATGGTTCAATGGTTAAATCTTAACTCTTCAAATCCTTTTATTCTTTAAGTCGATCAAAGTCATGGAACCTTTGAACTCGTTAAACCTTTGAACCTTATGAAGATGAGGTTCAATGGTTCAATGGTTCATTCTAATTGTTTGAAGCCCACTGTTAAGTATTTTGATTTAACCTCAGCACTGCACCATCCTTAAAACACTAAGGAAATGCCTTCAGTGTTTTGAACTTACCTTTGAGAAAGCTCGCCTGTTGAACATATAACTTCCTTAGCTGAAAAGGCTTGAATATTTGAAAAACTTAACTACTCACAACATTTTGAAAGAAATAAAGAGACAATTTTGGCTTGTAGGACCAAAATGATCAACATGTTGTCCACAAAAATAAATGACATATTTTGGGAACAACAACTGGCTCCAGTTGGGGAACTTCCATTGATTAAAATTTTAAAATAATCGAAGGGAGTAGAATCCATGAATCTCAGTGCCTTCATCTATGTCATTGGGCTATGGAGTCATGCTACCCAAAAAGAAAGGTGCCAAAAACAAATGAACAACACAAAATAAAAGGAAGACTATACAAAATTTATACATATGTACAACTGGACTTATTTGATACTTCAAGGATTGAAGTGCTTCAGATGCTCCCCACTACGAGGAAGAGAAAATGACATCTCATCTTGATAAATTAGCAAGAGATTATTTTCACTACAAAATCGGTGATTGGCAATGGACTTCTCCACTAGGAATCTAATTTTGTGTCTTCATTTTGGTTTCCTCTTCTTGCCCCTTAACAAGACTTGATCTCTACCATGAATCTTTACTCTCTTGCCATAGAGTTTCTTTGCCTAACATTGATGCACAATAGTATTGTCCACTACCATAGTTAATTTCTCTTCGAGTCCAGTGAAGCACATGATTTTATTGTTAGCATCAAACACTTGCCAATGGTTGGCATTATTAGGTACACTTGGTTGAAAGACTAGTTTGATAGTGTAACTACGCTCTTTAAAGTCTTTGTGAGGAACCATGAGGGTTGTAGAGACAGCTAATAAATCTGCATGATTATGAATCTCTTTGGGCACTATAAAAATATTGAAAGCATCAAAACTTTTAAAACAGTCCCACACCAGATTGTGATAGTGTTGTAATCTCTCATTCTTGGTTTGATATAGGTTCCTCACCTGATAAACCACCATTGCAACGTCTCCCCAAGAGTGAAGCTATTTAATGCCTTTAGCTTGAGTGACCTTTAATCTAAGTAGAAAAGATTCATACTTGGTAGTGTTGTTAGTGTTTCTAAATTACAACTTATATGAATAGGGGAAATTATCTCCTTGAGGAGATATCAAAACAACTCCAGCTCCAAAACCGATAGAAGAATTTTTGCCATCAAATTCCAAAATCCAAACATCATTAGAATTTGATCTTCTTTCAGATTTTCTTCATCAAGAGGGGAAGATATATTTTCATGTGTACTACACCCTACCAATTCTTCTAATGTCTTATTTGAATTTTTTGTATTGTCACATAGTAAGCTTTCATCTACTAATATAGAAACATCTTCAGTAGATAAAAAGTAATTACCCATACCTAAAGACTCATATAGAACTTGAGCTTCAGGAGATGACATTTAGATGAAAATGTAATTCAATTCCTTCTTAGGTAGAAGCCTTTGCATGATGCCCTTGATAGGGATCCTCACCTCAGATAGGTCCATGCTTAATTCTCCACCAACATCCTTGCAAAAATTTTGCCCAAGCAGAATGTCGTAGGAGGCTAGAACATTGGCCACCATGACTATCATTTTAATTCTCTTATTTGGAAAGGCCACAAATACAAATTGGGCATCTTTGATTTGTCCCTAAAGTGGCACTTATTTGTTTTCCATGGAGAAACATCTCCCAAAGGTTTTAGTTAGTGTGAGACCAAGATATTCTACCACCTTGGTGGGCATCACATTGTCAGAGGTGCCAGAATATATAATGTAATTGTTCAATTGATGACCATTTATTAGTAGGGAAACATAAAATGGTTGTCTTTCTAGGAGCAGCTGGAGGAGTGATGACAAGATTATTTCAGGTGGATGTGTTCTTTGGGGGACAAGGAGTTACTTTCAAAATTTCTTGTCTTATAGGGATGGTTTTAGTTTTGACGCATTGAACTAACATATCCATTTTCTCAGGGTTAGATTACAAGAATTCAAACTCAGACATTTGAATTTTGATCTTCTTAGTGTGGTCAATTATATCAAATGACTGAAAAGAACTAATAACAAAGGAAAGAAGTCCATCCTTCTAGGTTTTACTGGGTGTGGGACTGATCTATAAAATTAAAGCAGAAGGTGCAGGATTGTTTGAGGTACTTACTTTTTTATTGCTCACCGGGTCCTTTGATTGGAAAGGCCGAGAAGCCCCTCATTTAGCAATTGGAATTGCTAGTCAAGATGCTTCCCCTATTTTTCCCTTATCATCTTGTTGAGTTGACTAGTTCTGGGACCTAGTAAATATAGCATGTGATCCATCAAACACTTCTCCTTTACTTCTTGCTTCATCCTAGTAATTTAGGAAACCAATGTTAGAGTCACCAACTAATTCTTCTTGGCCTTCTACAAAGAGATCAGTGTCATCTTCTTGGTTCAACTCAAGTTGGAAAGAAAATATAGATTTAGTTTCAAGATAACCAACTACTGAGTTAGCTTGTGCTACTTTAATGGCAAGCTTCCCTAGTGGTGGAAGAAGGTGATTTAGTTGCCCTTGATTTTTGGCATCATTGCCCTAATACGACTGGTAGGGAAATGTCCTCCTTGGTATATCCCAATAAGAAGGAGGAGTAGACATCCCTTATGCCATTTGATTTTTTAGAGCTAGCAATTCATTTGATAGCTTTTACACCATAGGATCAGTGGTGCCTATAGAAGAATATTTAGAAAATGAAGAAGATTTACTTCTGTTAGGATCTTTTCTTATCTTTCCTGCCAAGATAAGATCGTCTTTAACCTCAATGGCCAAAATTTGAGTTGCAGTAAGATCTCTGTGGCCAACCCACCTCAATAGGAATATCACTTCAGGAAGCTAAGAATTGATGAAGAAAAATTTGAGATTCTCAGGTGTCAGCTGAGTAATTATGGGAATTCTATTCATCAGCTTGGTAAATTTAGCAATGAAATCTCTTGTAGGTTCATGAGGATCCTTCTTCATTTGTGTAAGCTAGGCTAACATGGCATGTGCATCTTTTGTAGGTTTGAATCTAGGCTCAAATTTTGCCTTGAGAGTGTTCTACTCAATCACTATTTGTGCTTGTAGATGATAAAACTAGTATGCAATAGCACCTTTCAATGTTTCCACAAATCGTCTGACTGGTATGTCTTCATATTCAATGCTTACCACACCACAGTCTATGCAAAAGGATGCAATATGTTCATCAAGATGAACTCTTCCATCACCATAAAACTTGGGAAAATTCTTTCTTTAACTATGAGGTAGTTCATGTAGACGTGGGGTTAGATTCAGAGGACCAAAAGTATTACCCTAGGAGCCTTGAGCTGCCATGATGTGGTTATTAAAGGGAGTGATAATAAATCTCTATGGGATATGTATAGACAAAGCTCTACTAGTAGAGGAAAGAGAAGCTTTGCCTAGTATTGGGGACCTGATGTTTGTAGGAGGAAAACTCTTGGTTCATTGAAGGTGAGATGGTGGAAGAAAAAGATCAAAATCACTTAGTTGCACCAACTCAAATACAAGGTCAACAATACCTTGAGATCTCTAGCTTTGCATATATGGTGGATCAACCGGAGTGTGAAATGGAAATGGAAAAGAACTATAACTACTTCAATTTGAATTTTGAGGCTTCAAGCTACTTGTTCTTTCCTAGCGGAGTTACCAAAAACTATTAGCATAGAGCTGTTGGAAAAAGATCAAAATTACTGATTCATCCCCAATAGAGTCACCAAAAACTATTGGGTAAATATTTTTTCACCAGCTGAATGATGGCAAAATGGTTACATCAACCACAGCATAAGGATATTTATGCAACAAAATGGGTGTGGTGACCATAGCCAGAATGAGATAAATCTCTCCTCTCAGCAAGGGGAGGTTCCCTATAATTTATAATATACATATAATCTAAAAATACACACAGGGGTGAAATCATACCATCCATCTCTCTTTTTTTACAGATGATATTCACAAAATAGAGGAGAATACCTAGGTAATTACTGAAGGCATTTCTCTTCTTTTAGAAATGATGTTCAGAAAACCAGAGGAAGACTTCCTAGGTAGTAACTATAACTACAAGAAACCCACAAAATCACAAAGTTTTTCATTGCTTCTCTCAATGATTAGGATGAAGGACACCATAGGATTAAGTGCGATGCAAAGTCTCCACCTAAAACTATAATAGAGTAAAGGATTATGAAGGATAAAGAGAACTCAAAGTCTCTCTAGTATCCTTTACACAAAACATAGACTGAAGACAATTATGGTAGCAAAAAGTCTCCCATAGTCAGCTTCAAGACATCATCCAGCTTATTTCCACTTGTTCTGCTTGTTTGATTAAATGGACAAGACTGTATTTAGGAAAAATACATAAGAACAATTTCCTAAATGACATAAGCTATTTCAACACAAAGTTTGAAAGGTCACTTGATTTCTTATTCAATTAACAAAATATGATTAACAGTCTAAGCTCAAAGTCTTAAGAATGCCATTCAATTGGGGCAAAGATTCACTTCTGATAATAGAGAGATCTCCCTTATACAAAATGAGAGATTATAATATATAGAATCACAAGAAAGACTTGGGTGCTTGTTTTCATGAAAATGGCCCATGCTGAATTAAATGCATTGAATATCTATGAAAGGGCCATGTTGGAATAGGTCATCATCCTTGACTTTGGCATTTTGAATCATCTCAAATGTCTCCTCCTAAGCATGGGTTGTCTAGTCTTCTTTATGACACTTACATGACTGTCTATTCACCTTTACTTAATGCAAAAAATTAGGCCACACCTTTGAATGTTTACTCTTTTTTATGTCCACTAGGCGGACTGTTCCACCTACTGGAATAACTCTTCTACAAATATTTCTAGATTTTTTGTAGTTGTTCCCTTCTTTCTTACCACATTTTGTCTCTTTTTGTTGATCTGAGCTCTTGGGGCTATCTTCTCACTTTTAGCTGGCTTCTTCAGCTCTTTTCTTAGTTGGTCATTGAGTTTATTCTCAGGTTTTTTGAAAATCAATAGTTATTCCATCACCCTAAATTTGATATCCATAGGGACGTCACTAGTTACTTGAACCACTTTGAACATTAAACTCTTTTGGTTCAAAGGTTCAATGGTTCAATGGTTTAGCAATTCAATGTTTTGTAAAGGGTTGCGTTCACTTGGTTTTATTCTTTGATTGAACCATTTCTTTAAAACATTTGGTTGAACCTCTTTCTGGAATATTTTTCTTCATCCATTCGCTTGAAGCTTTCACTCGAGATTTAAACTCTTTGAACCCTTTGAAACTTTGAACCTTTCAAAGTTCTAGGTTCAATGGTTCAATGGTTCAGATCTATTTCTTTGAATTCTTTAAAGCTTTGAACTCTCTGGATCCTTTCATTCTCTAAGTTCATTAAACTTGTTGAATTAATTAAACCTTTGAACCTTTCTAAGTTCAAGGTTTAATGGTTCAATAGTTAAATCTTAACTCTTTGAATCCTTTTAATCTTTAAGTCCATCGAAGTTGTTGAACCTTTGAGCTCATTGAACCTTTGAACCTTGTGAAGGCAGGGTTCAATGGTTTAATGGTTCATTACAATTGTTTATATCCTATCATTAAGTCTTTTGATTGAACCTTGGCATTGAACCATCCTCAAAACACTAAGGAAATGCCTGAAGTGTTTTGAACTTCCCTTTGAGAAAGCCCGCCTGTTGAATGTGAGACTTCCTTAGCTAAAAAGGCTTGAATATTTGAAAAAATTAACTGCTCAGAACATTTTAAAAGAAATAAAGAGACCATTTGGCCTATAGGACTAAAATTATCAGCATGTTTTCCACAAAAACAAATGATGGATTTTTTGAACAACAATCTTGAGCATGTTTAATTACTTTATGCACAAATTTATTGAAATTGATCAAAATGTTTCATTATTGGTCCAAAGTTTGAATGGATTAGAATTGGAAGGTGATGTCAAATGCATTTGAACCATATTATCATTTAGAACTTTTCTAAAAATAAAGATCAAATGCACATGTCTTATGCAAAAGATTTGATAGGGTAGAGCAATCTAGAGCACCTACATGCAAAATTGGCATTTTGACTTGGAATGATCTAATCAAAGTTAGCTAACTCATAAATTACATTACCCCATTTAGTGATACCCTAGCCAAAATTGGCACTGGAGTATGCCATTTTCACATCATTTAGTGTGTTTTAGTGTTTTTAGGCCAAATTATGCATTTTGGGTGGAAATTAGCCAAAAGCTTGATTAGAGGTTATCGATGGCTAGATTTAGGTGTCTATAATTTGCCCTTATTTGGGAAGGCATTACAAGCTATAAGCATAGTAGATTCTTCTCAAAGAATGAAAAGGTCTTGTATGCCTACAACTATAACAATGATAAACTTACTATATGATGCCCCCTCTAGGGAACAGTTGGCACAAGTAAGTTGGAAAATGGTTCCTCAAAAAGAAAAAAAAATGAGGGAACCAAAGAAAGGAAATATGATGGATGAAAACACAATGATATTTAAAAAGTAGTCAAAATCATTAAAAATTCAAGTGGGACAGTGTACACTAGTTTGCCTAAAGGCAGTTATAAACATTATACCTTGATAGTGGCAACATGGTATAATAACACAATGCTTTGCCGAAAGGCAGCTATAATCATTGAGAAGATGGAGCTACCCTTGTTAGGATAGACAAATAAGATAATAACATGCCCATGTATAGGCAAATAAAGTAAAGTGGTGACAACACAATGATTTTCCCAAAGATAGTTATAATCATTGAGAAATATAGGTGGGATGGTGTGTAATGATTTGCCCATAGGTAGTTATAAAAATTATACCTTGATTATGGAAAACATGATAAACCTAGTTGAGGATGATGATAACTTAATATAGAGGGCAATGATGAATTGGAATAACCTACTAGTAGGGAGATGTGCATTCAAACTAATAAAGGTTAAAATTATTACATGGTTAATTAGTTTATTTGGGATATGATTAGGATGGAATTGGGATGTCAATGCTGAAGAGATGTCCCTATTGTTGAATAGACTTCTTGAAGATAAGTTTTTTTGTAGCACGTGTCAGTAGGCATCATGGTATAACATCATGAGGATTTCACCAAAATATGCATGAAGACTGACTTTCATAATCCAATACATAATAGAAAATAATGCACCTATGATATAAATCATGATGACAATGTAAACATCTGAATATGTATGGATTCAAGTGTAAGTGTGGATAAAGAATCACCCAATAAACACACATAAATTGAATCAAGGCACTAGTGATAAAAGTAAACAAACATGTAGACAAACAAATAAAATAAGTAGAAACAAACAAACAATACAATAAAAAACCTATGAACAATACCGCTAGAAAATAGGAAATAACTTAACAAACAAAAATATAGGGTAATAGAAGAAAAAGAAAGGAGTAGCAGAGCTATCTCCATATGCACTAGGAAAGTGGGCATTGCCTACATAGTTCCATGGATGTAATATCCAATAAAAAACTTTAGGCCAAATGTAGTTCTCCTAGGAATGGGAAGAATGTGATAACTAATGAAAACAAAAAGAATGGATGTGAGAGAAGAAGAGGAATGGTCTTGAAAAATGGAAAGTGCATGAGAGGAAAAGGACAAAAAGGATGGGGAAACTAAATGAAAAGTGATTTGCTTATAACTTAGTAAGGGTTCCCAGAATCCTTAAGGCAAAGTAGGGGTCAATGTTTTTGTTCTTTTCTAATTATTTTTAAAATGTTTTTAGAATTATTGTGGATTGTCTCAACTCAATCGATAATGATGAGACACTAAATGGTTCAAACTCATAAAATGGAAAGTGAATTTAAACTAAATGTTGCTCACAAAATGGTTAGATCATGGCTTAGGTTACTCTCAAAATGGTGAGAGCATGGGGAAAAGGGGTGACTAAGCTAACCTTAACAAGTATTGAGCACTACCTACATAGTCCTAGAGTAGGACCTTAAGTCACTGGAGTTCCACCCTTTACAATAAATGAATTTGACTAGTGTAGCAATCAATTCAAATAAAATAGGCATAGTTGGTAAAAAGGTATCGGATGACATAGGAAGTGGCAAGTTGGTATATCAAGGCTTAGTGTTACCCCTAGTTTACCCATAGGTGGTTATAACTATGACATAATGGTATATATCAATGGTACTAGTTTTCCCAAAGGTAGTTATAATTAGTAGTAAGACTAGTGGTAAGAAAGGAATAACAAATGAAGGATGTAACTGCTAAAAATTCTATCACACTGTTCCAAAATATGATCTCTATCTAAAGTACTTAAACCAACTGATGAAAATGATAAGATAATTTATTATTAAAAATGCATAATGAATGGAAAAAACCAATGCCAAATGGGCTAGGTTTTAGAACACACTAGGTTGATAGGTTAGAAATAGAAAGTGGATATGGTGAAGAGGATGGATAAGGATGGTATATGTATAAAT
Organism: Torreya grandis; assembly: GCA_037957365.1. Taxonomy (NCBI): domain Eukaryota; kingdom Viridiplantae; phylum Streptophyta; class Pinopsida; order Cupressales; family Taxaceae; genus Torreya; species Torreya grandis. The sequence continues at coordinate 138,563 of JARHVA010004838.1, read as the reverse complement.
AATAATAGTGATAAAATGACATAACTAAAATGGTCCTTACAGTGAATACACCTTAGAGCTCAAGCATAGTACTACTTGAGATGAATAATATTCATCAACTGAGGAAGTTCATCTCCATATAGTGTGGCAAGCCTGTATGCTCTTGATCCATACTATAAAGTAATGATAAAAGACCCTATCCAATTTGGTTTGAATTTCCCTTTATATTTCTTCTTAGTCATGGTATTCTTTGGGTTTTATTTAATAACAAGATCACCAAGTTCAAATGCTCTATACTTAACACATTGATTATAGTGACCTTTGACCTATTTATAATATGCTTGAAGATTTTTGAGCATAACTATGTGTTTCTCATCAAGTAGGTCTAGCTCTTGCAGGTGAGCTAATCAATAGTCATGATCATCTAGGACATGCTTGAAAGAGATGCATAGTGAAGGCAATTCAACCTCAATGGGAAGGATGGTTTTAGTACCATAAATAAGTGAGTATGGAGTGGCTTCTATGGGGGTATGATGATTGGTATGGTGTACCCAAAGGTCAAGGAATATCTACAAGTGCCAATCATGACTGCCATCATTGACAATATTTTTAAGAATATTGACAATGGTTCTATTGGATGTCTCATCTTGGCCATTACCTTGAGGGTAATATGTCTTATAAATTTTTTGTGTGATGTTATATTTAGAACATAGCTGGTCTACATCCTTGTTCTTAAATGATCCTCCATTATTAGATATAATGTCAGAGGGGATATCATAATGGCAAATGAGATGGTTGAAGATGAATTTGGAAATTTTCTTTCTAGTTACATGAGGGGTATAGCTTCAACCCACTTAGTGAACTATTCAGTGGTGGTAAGGATATATTTATGGCCATTAGATGAAGCAGGGTTTATATTCTCAATGAGGTCAAGTCCCCATGTATAAAATAGCCATGGTGTTAACATTGGTTTTAGAGTTTTTTTGGGGGCATGAATTAGATTAGCATACCATTGATGTTTGTCACATTTTTTTTAATATGCAGTGGTATCAACATCCATTGTGGGCCAATAATAACCAATATGCAAGAAATTTTTCGATAGGACTACCCCACTATAATTATCTCCACATACTCCTTCATGAACTTCTCTTAACGCTAGTGTAGAATTTGTCAAATTTAAATAACAAAGCATAGTTCCATCAAAACTATGATGGTAAATCATGGATCCTAGTAGATTATAATGAGTAGAATGATTAATGAAGGCTTTTGTTTGTTTTCAAGATAGGTTAGGTTTTATAAATTGGTCATGAATGTAGATACAAAGGTTTGAGTACCAGAAAGAATTAGGGCCAACAATATCACAGATCATGGTAATGGTTGAAGGTTCATGTGTTAGTACTGATAAATTATTAATAAAGAATTGATACTCTCTAGATTTATTTATTTTTCAAATTAGAGAGCCAATAGTAGCCATGGCATCCATAGCTCTATTACTAGTCCTTGGTATGTGCTCAAATTGAATTTTAGCAATTTATTGTTTAAAAGTGTCAACCATGGCCTTATATGGAACTAGCTTGTCATCGCTAGTCTGAAAATGATCTGTGACCTGATTAATGATTAACTAAGAATCACCATAATATAGAGATGATATATATTCCATTTCACTACTTTTTGAAGACCTACAATAAGTGCTTCATACTCAACCATGGTGTGTGTACAAGGAAAGCTGATTCTGAATGATTAGGGATTGATCCCCCTATGGTGTAATAAATAATAAGCCTACCCCCAATCCATGTGCAATGAATGAACCATAAAAATATAACTTCTATGGCTGATCCTCAAGAGGTTTATTAATTATGGTCATGATGGATTCATCAAGAAATTAAAATGTAAGTAGTTGTGTGTCTATGAGAGGTGCTTCAAAAAGTTGATCTACAAGAACTTGTCCCTTGATTGCCTTCTAATTGACATAATCTATGTAAAAATCACTAAGAATCATGATCCATTTACCTATTCTACCTTGAAAATCTATTTTAGATAGTAGATACTTGAGTGGATCTACTTTTGAAATGACCATGGTCTTATTATTTAACATGTAATGATGTAATTTTTGAGCTATGAAGACCATAGCCAGACAAGCTTTTTCAATAGGTGCATAGTCATGTTCATATATAACCAAGGTAAAACTTAGGTATTATACATCATGCTCTTTTAAATTATCATCATGTTGAGCCAAGAGTGCCCCTAGAGCATGGTTGGTGGCTGATAGGTATAACAAGAATGGCTTTCCTAGCGTAGGAGGTAATAAAATAGGCAGATTAACAAGATAATCTTTGAGTTATTGAAAAGTTGTTTGATAGTGATTATCATAGTGAAATGCAAATCCTTTATTTAAAAGGTGTGGAAATGGATAGCACTTGTCTACTAACTAAGAGATGAAGTGTCAAATTGACTGGATCTTACCCTGTAAACTATGGAGTTGTTTTAAATTGGTTAGTGGTAAAATATCAGTTATAGTATAGACTTTAGCCAGATAGAATTCAATACCTCTACAAGACATGATGAAACCAAGTAATTTACCTAAAGTTAAACCAAATACACATTTCTTTAGATTGAGTTTGACTTTATAATCCCTTAATCTTTCAAATGTCTAATGCAGCACTATTGAATGGTTAGCCCTGGTTTTGGATTTGCCTAATATATCATCGACATAGTCTTCAACAATATCATGCATAATATCATGGAATATGATAGTCATGGCCCTTTGATATGTATTTCCAACATTATTAAGGCCAAATGGCATTCACTGATAACAAAATTCTCCCCATGGAGTGGTGAACATTGTTTAATGTTGGTCCTCTGGTGCTATTCTAATTTGGTTGTATCTTAAAAAGCCATCCATGAGTGAAAGAATTTCATAACCTACTATGGATTCAATGGTCATGCCAAAATTAGGCAAGGTAAAATGATCTTTAGGACAATCTTTGTTGATGTCTTGAAAATTAGTACAAATTCTGATCCCTTCAGTGTTTTTACTAGTAACTACAACATTAGATATCCATTCTGAGTAGTTAATGAACCAAATACATCCTAATCCTAAATTTTTTTCCAAATATTTATTTACCAATATAACAATATCAGGCTGTAGCTTACATAGATTTTGATTTATTGATTTGAAGTTAGGATTGACCATAAGGTGGTGTAGAACCTATCATGTCAGAATAGGCCATACAAATATGTCTACAAATTCACTCAACAAAGTTTTAAAGACATCGTGTTCCTCCTTAGTGAGGGACACACCTAATTTTACCCATTTCAAGTCTTATGGAGTCTTGATATTTACCTCTATTATATCTTCAACTAGAAGGGTTGAACCATATTCTAAGATAGTAGGTAATGACTTGAAATTTTGAATTATGTGAAGGTCCTCCGTTAGGACTTGATCTTCAACTTATCCTAGGCATGATGAATTTGAATCCCCTACCGGGAGATTTGGCCATGTGAAAAAAATAGATAGAAATTCTTGAAGGATTTTATAAAATTTTTGTTGTTGCTCAAAGCTAAACTCGAATCCACAAGTAATATCATCATTGGTGGTCTCCTGGTCTAAATTCAAATAAGAATGAACACCCCCATCTAATAGTGTTTGAAATAGGTTTTAACCACTAGATCGGCCTTTATCTTTAATTTTTCCTAGTCAAAAAGTGCCTCAAAGAGGTTTTCACTTTGGGACCTCAATGTTTTACTTATTTTTTTCAGCTAAGGGTGTCCACTCGCTCTCCAAAAAAAGCTACAGGATACAATGTGATTGAGAATCCTGATTTGTGATCTCTCAACAGAACATTGTCTCTAAGGCCTAAGAAATCATAGAATGACTCATCAATTAGTAGATTGGATTTGTTTTGGTCTCAATCTATTAGTTGGGGATAATATAATGGTAATGGGTTGTGATGAGTGGCCATAATAAGGGTACAAATGGCATTGTTATCCAAAAATTTGGTTTCAGCGAGGTTATCAAAGGTGAGGCAATGATCAGACTCTACTTCACTATCAGAATCATCATCACTAGTCACTGGTGATGGAGTTTAAATAAGATATGTGGGGTCAGCCCCAAGAATTTTAAATCCAAGCCCATAAGGTCTTTCATACATAGTCATAGAAATTGGCTTAATAGTTCCTTGTTGATTTGGTCTAAGGCCTCTTCCTTCATATTTGTGATGCTCCATGATCCTATTGGGATTAGGATACTTTGAACTTTTATAACAATAATCTTGGTTATCATTTTATAACCATGATTCATCCCCTTTAAGAGGGTTGGGTTCTAGGCTAGATCTTGGTACAAATGTGATAGGTACCTTATCTTTATTATTTTGTTGTCAATGCATATGTGGGGTGACTTTAGGTTTCCAAAGTTTTTGGATTTTGAGGAAGATTGGCAATATGAAATGTATCATGGGTCACATACTCTCCAAGTCCATTATCTGAAATGGTGAAATGATTGGAAGCTTCAGGTGGTGGTATGTGGAAAAGGGAATCCAAGGTATTAGGATCTGTGCATTTATCTGGTGAAGGATCAATAAGTATAGCCTTTCCTTTATCCTTCTTGGAACTTGGATTCATACTATACTAATAATTATAGCTTTAAAAATTGGCATCAAGATGCTTGTAGTGTTTATATGGGTGTAAATATCTTAGAATATTCACTTCCATCCCTGAGTAGTAAAACTTGATACATTACTGTAGCATTGATGGGACTACATGAATCTCATGTAATCAAGGCCTACCTAGAAGAATATTTTATGATAACTCAAGATCAAGCACATGGAAAAGTGTTTCATAGGTAAAAGGTCCAATGATAACTAAGAAACTAATGGTGCCTTGTGATTCTCTTTCTTGATTATCATAGGATTTGATAGTTACTATTTCTAAGTAGAGATTTGCCATTATGTACCCAAGAAGGTTGATGAGCTTTAGAGACACTATGTTGAGGTCAAACCCATTATCAATAAGGAAATGTTTCACTTTATTCCATCTTATATATACTTTTATGTATAATGGATTATTATTGAATGGGCCAAAGGAAGACATATCACTTTGGTTGAATGTGACTTATTGCACTGGAGCTAGGTGTCCAACCAAACCTTTAAACTTATCAGGGGATATGTCACTAACAATAGTAGATTACATCAAAAACTCATTCAAGATGTTCTTGTGGATTATTGATTTTTTCAATAAATATAAAATAGAAATTTGTGCTGATGTCTTCTACAATTGTTCCACAATATCAAACTTCTTATCTTGGTCAGTAGTGAATGGTTTATTCTAAGGTTGAATGGTTGGTTAGATGATAGGCAAAGTGGTAGATGGTTATGGGCATGGGATAGTAATCTTTAACCTCTAATTTGTGATTGCACAATCAGGATTAAATACTAGACCATTATTGCTAATTGATGTTGGAAATGGTGTGGGACTAGATAGGATAAGTCTCGATTGTCAATGTGTTTGCATCTGGTCACATGGTAAGAATGAGTTATCGATATAAGGTCCAAAAGGGAAAGTCCTAGTTTTCTAGTTTGTTTTTATGCACTCCTAAGTCAATGAAGGATTATCCATGTAATTTAGTTTAATGTTGTTTAGCAATGGTCTAGGTTGATTACTATTTAGTCTAGGATTAATAGAGAAGGTATTAATGCTACCCTTGCAATATGACCTACAACCCTGTCGTAGTCATGTGCAACTACATGGTAGGTTTATTGGTTGTAACCATTTTGACCTTGGTTTTGTCAATTATTTTTTCATTATGGGTTCTCCTACTAATTTTGTTGATTCTGGTGGTTCAACCTTCTATTTTGATACTATTAATTTTGTTGTTGTATTGGTGATTGTTATTATTGTTGTTGATTATTTTACTGCTACTGATTATTATGTTAGGGAAAGGGTTTTTGATAAATGACAAGAGTTTGATTGGAAGTGGAAGCACCATTATCCAATGTTATTTCCCCATTCTCCAACATATTCTCAATTAAATTCTTGATTTAGTCACATCTTTATAAATTATGCCCATTGACCTAATGATAGTCATAGAATTCATTTTCATGGTACCAATTAGAATAAGGAATCTCTTGTAGATAGTGCTTTAGTATAGGCAAACTAATCATATTAGTGGTAGAAAGCTTGTAAAATATAGATTCAATAGGTTTTCCTAGGTCACTAAGGATATGACGTGCAAGCACGATTCTCCTAAGAGGAGGAGTTTGTAATGGTAAAGACTATTGTATTTATTTTGCATGTTTTATTTATTGTGATTGGAGTATTGGTTGGAGCTTTTGATAGGTATGATTAAGCTAAAAAGGTAGTGTAGATGATGTTTGCATAGTTGGACATGATGATATTTGGTTACTCCATTTCCTATAACATTCCTATTATGGTTGAATTGCTTTGATCTTTCTTGGTTATTGGCATGTGCCAGTTGCAATGCTTATGCTTGAATAAAATGTTGACATTGGCCATTTCTCTAATTAGTACCTTGATTTTGATTAGTTTAATTAAGCTTGATGATTCCTTTATTGATGAGCACCCACTAGATCAACAAACCTTTATCAATGATCTCTTTGAACATATGTGTACATTGTAGTTCTATGTGGTAAGCTATCTCACTATGCAAATTTTTAATAAACACAACAACTAATTATTTATCTAGTAAATTATGGCTGAAATAGCTTGAAATGGCTCTCCATTATTATAAATAACTTACAAAACTCTCACCAACTTTTTGCTTTGCTTGCATTACGTCCACTAATGAGATCTCTTGCTTGATATTATAGGAAAATTGTTGCACAAATTTATTATAAATATCATCAAATTTTGTTACTAAATTCCTGGGCAACTTTTAAAAACCACTCCAAGTCTTATCTAGCTAAGCTCCTTGGAGAAAATAGTAAAAGGTATATGTTTCTATATGCCACTGGTTGACATGCGATAAATAATTTGGTCAAATGTGCCTTAGGGTCACCTTTCACTTTGTATTTGTTAAATTTTTGTGGTTTGTATCTTAGAGGAAACGGTATCTATAAATACTCCACGTTGAATGGATAGAAACACATGTCATCCAGTTTGAACTTTTTAGTCTACTTCCCAACTTGAGTGGTAGCAATTACAACCTTCATATATTGCAATTCCTGGGATAAGAAACTAGAAGGGACATTGGTTTAAGGGAGAATGTTGGTTTGGGTAAATGGTTGGGAGGTCACAAGTGGCAGACTTTGACCAGGGTATGATGGAGATACCTATTGGGGTATATTGGTTTGGTTGAGGAATGGACTAAGAATACACATACGTGGATTGGGATGTACTTTAAATTACACATTTAGTTTCATGATATTATAGTTTGAGTTGGTAATAAAGGTTTGACTTAGAGGATTTTATGGTTGGGTTGGAGGGATATAACTATATTATGCCTACTATGGTTGAAAAAGGACATGCTACCGACTAATCAAACCTTGATGTGGAGTGGTAACTTGTGGACCAAGACCATGTTTCTAAATTTGTGGCACATTTTGAACCAATGATTGTCTAGTAGGTATTTGAAAACCATGGGGACTTCTTTATTGCATAAATACCTATGGAGAAGTGAAAGTAGGTTGCATTTTTAGCATCTGTCACTGACTAATATTTACACATTATTGAATAGTCATTGCTTAGTTTTGAATTGGCATTTTATTCTATGACTAAAAAGGTATGTTCATTATTACTTGGTGAGGTGGAACACTAGTTTCCCTTGATTGAGGTGGAAATGTATTTATCCTTTGTTGTGTTAATACACCAGATTGTGTCTATTGCTATGGAATAATACTCACTACCTATTGAGGGGGAGTAGGATTTATCACATTCTATCATTGAGGTGTGACATTGGCCATTGTATGATTACCTAATCCCATAGGTTGTACACTTGATGAAGCAATTAGTTGGAGTTGGGGTATAGAAACCCCTATTCCCTAGTATGATGATCTACTCATGGGATTAACTATAGGCACATGTTGTTGGATAGTTGTTTGTGCATTAGTACCACTTCGATCAAGATTGGATGTTGTTTACAAATTGTCCACTACATTAGGCTCACTATTCAGTGTAGAGGCTGAAGACACTTCTTCAATAATTGTCATATGTATTAAGTTATTTATTGAAGTGGTTTGTAGGAATAGGTCAGAACTCAGATTCTCTTGTCTAGTTAACTCTATCAACACTCTTATTGAAGTAACTAGGTAAATAAGAGGTTACTCACCATGTTCATCTATTTGAAATCACATGCTAAATTTGGGTAGGTTTGATATGCTATTTACAATTGGTTAAAGTGATATTCCATGATGATTTTACCTTGATTAGATATATTAGGGTCTTGATATGTTGTTTGGACTAGAGCTATAGGATTTCTAGAAGAAACCTAGTGATCATAAATGATATTATAGGGCACTCTTACTAGACTTGGTAAATTTTCATGGGGGAAGTCTACTGGAAACTTGTCACCTACCTTTATGTCTCTAACCAAAATCTCATCTTTATTGTCTAACAAATGTTATTAAAAAAATGGATCATATGTGGAAGTCGTATTAGTAGAATATGACTTTTGAAGAATTGGCTCATCCATTGTAGGTATTGTAGCTAGGTATTGCATGGTTTCTTTCTAATCCTATTTTGAATAAGATGGTGTGTTAACCAAATAGTTAGCCAATGGATCTTGGCTTTATGCCCCTGATTGAGTATTATATGAGGGATAAGAATCCATCTCATGAGTAATATTATCTGCATTAGGGCCTTTCTTCATTTCTTCCTATGCAACTACATTACTAATCCCTAGATTGTACATGATTCCACTATGAGTGTAGGAATACATGTTGGGATCCATAGTCAATGCTTCATGATAAAAGGTTAAAGAGTTATACAACTCTAAAAAAGACAAAATCTAAAACAAATGATGTTTCAACTTGGTCTAGATTTGTCAAAATGATCAAAGGGTTTATGTAAATATTTGTGAGGAAATAATCTAACACAAATTATCTAACATTTCACTATTCACACAAAGATAAGCAAGTAAATGGACCAACAATTAAAATGCCAAACTCTAAGGTTGAAGTGTTTCAAATCAGTGTAATCTAGTAATTTAAAAGTTGCTAGGTCTTTTGGCTAAATGTAACATCAAAATTTATGCCCAAACAAGGCATGTTCTAGGACTATTGGCCAAATGGTGTCAAAATAGAGACTTTGAAAATAGATGAAAATTTTAATCTAATAGATTTGAAACACTTCTAACAAATACTAGGCATTTGATTCTTAGTCATGAACTTGATCAACTAGATATAAGGTATGAAACAAAAGGCACTTTAGCAATAGTTTATTTTCTCATAAATAATAGTATAAAACTTGGTTCTTTTGACAAATAAGCTAGACAAAAGTGAGTGGTATAACTATGATTTAGATAAAAGATCATAAAATTATACTCAAATTGGTTTGAAAATGTAGGAATAAATTTGGAACTTTATGTAAGAGGGTCTATGAAATAATAGTTGAAATGTTTTGGGCAGTGTAATGATGCTACACTACCTAAAAGGTGTGAAAAAAGAGTTTTTTTCAAAGAATTTCTAAGGAAAATATAATTTCCATAATTTTGACAACATAACACTACTTTCCTTGACTCAAAATGTTGTGGTGTATAGACTTAAAGTGCAAGTGTTTAGTAACAAATAGCTTGAGTCTATTAAGTGATGACAATGATTATGAGTCTTAAATGACCTTCAACCCAAATTGGAAATTAAACCTAAGTTCTCTCAAGTTTAGTGCAAATGGTGAACCCATTTAATAGATCAACCCTATGAAATTATAAAGGTGCAATTCTGTATTTAGATTATAAGTGAAGGACTTAAACAAATTTGGTAAAGGTCTAGACTCAATTGGGCAACATAACTATGCCAAATTGGATGATATAATTATCAACCTTTTGCTAAAATTTTGAACAAGGAAAATTGATATTCTCACATGGGAAACATTATACCTCTTTGTTTAAAGGAAAATTTGGATTGTGTGTGTAGTTTGGATTGTTTGTTTACACCAAGTTTTGACTCCAAACATGACTTTAATCTAGGAGAAGAAAAACTAATTAATTTCCCTTAGATCCTAAACTGACAAGGTTACTTGGTATTGTTATAATCCATAAATATACATCATTTGAGAGGATTTTAAGTTTTAATCCAAAAGTAAATGCACATTATATAGTAGGGTTTCTACACCCCCCTTCTCTCAAATGATAGTACTGTGACATGGACCTTGAGACTCACCTTGCACCAATAATAATTCTATGGTAAGTGGGGATTTGTATATGATCTAAAAAATTTCTAAATGATCTAGGGGAATCAATTGCACAATGACTTTCAAACCAAACAATGCAAAAGAAAAGCACATATTTTGGGTGACCACAACATTAGCTAGTTTTAAAAAGGTCTAGTCCTTTTTACAACCACTACATCTTATTGTTCGATTGGTGTAGTGTGATTTAAAAATGTAGATACATCCCATGTGCAACTCCAAAATATTCAAATGAAGTCAATGTTAGGAGATGAAACCCTAGGTCAAATCTTCCCTAAAGAACTTGTGGGAGGTTATTACGTCCCCCTTACAAGCCATGTTTGCATAAAAATAAAGAAAACATGAAATAGAAGGACTTTAGGGTCATTTTCAAGGTCACCCAAACTTTTATGAGTTTTTGGGGAGTTATTAAGATGAAATTATTTTTAATCCTTAGACTGGGCTATTTGAAATAGGAATGGTGATTTTGATTGCAAGGATTCCCTATAGGGGACAAATGGAAGAGCATACACATAACATTCCTCTTTTTGCCAAACAAAATCTATTTAAATAACTACTACAAACAAGAATTGACAAATATGTTAAATTTTAAGCCCAAATGAAAGGTTTGGTGATGTTAATTTGACCCCTTGGTCTTAGTTGCAAACTTTGAAAACATTGACCAAAAACATCTAAATTATCTTTTAAACACCAAAACAAGGTTCCTAATTGATTTTTAAGCATGCAAAAGGTGATATAAACATGTTTTTGTCAAATTTCAAGATTAGTCCTATAGAAAAACTATTATCATATCCTTTATATTTGAATCTCTTTTTAGTTTGAAACAATGAACTTCAAAAAAATAGCTCTCAGGTCTATGTTTTAAGAAAAACACGGTGACTGACATCGATTATATACAATTAACAATGGTTAATTTGGATAATCAATGTTAATTATCTAATCAACATAAGCTATACCAATGTGACTATCTTGATAGGTATCTTATCAATGTTGGTCTTACCAAATGATGTCAGTTAAGTTATGTAATTGATGTCGGTTTTACTTGCCAATGTTTGGTTACTGTGTAAAACTGTTGCAAATAAAAAAAGGAAAAATAAAGTTAGAAAATTAATTTACAATTGTTTTAATGGTCCAAATAAATATTTTATATTTTTAAAATGATCTTCTTTATGTGTGAGATGCATCTAGTCCCACCAAGCATGCCATTATGTGATCTAGGAATTTGACTCAAGAGAGGATGGTTAGTAACATGTTAGTTCCAAAATGAAAGAAACACACTAACAAGCATAAATTCTCTAGGCCTAGACATTAGGGAGAGATTAGTTAACAAACATGAATAAAAAACACAATTAAAATGTAAAATAAACCTTCTTTTACCTTCCTTGGATGCTCCAAAATGCTTGCTGTAGTGGTTTGCTCAGCTTGTGCTCATGAAGTCTTTATCAAAGGGGGCTTGGCTATCTCCTCTTATTCTTGGCACCTTTTGGATTTGTCTTGGCTTATATTGGAATCAATTTGGCATGGTAACACTAATTTCAATGGATTTTGGAATCATTTTTGCATTATAATTTTGCATTATCAAGACTTAAAAATGATGTTCATGGCCTCTCTATTTATAGATTTTTTTAAATGTCTAGAATCAACCTAAACCATCCATCCTAATGTTGAGATGTGTGGTTGAGGATTAATTAAAATTTTGGAATTACTTTTTTAATTATCCTCATCATGACATTGGAAGAAGGGGAAATTAAGAGGCATGGAGGGCATGAATCCTAATATTTATGGTATTTATGGCTTAGGGATGTCTTTCTAAGAAATGATGTCACTTGATGATACAGATATTCAATATTTATTTCCAAAATAAATTATTGAACAAGTTTCCATGTAATTCATAATTAGACCTTGATTTGTGTTAATTAGCTCTTAAGCATGTTTAATCACTTTGTGCACAAATTACTCAAATTGATCAAAATGTCTCATTATAGGTCCAAAATTTTACTGGATTAGAATTGGAAGGTGATGTTAGATGCATTGGAAACATGTTACCATTTGTGACATTTTTAAAAAAAAATAAAAAAGTCACATGTATTGTTTAAAATATTTGATAGGGAAGAGTAATCCAAAGCACCTACATGCAAAATTGGCATTTCGACTTAGAGTGACCTGATCAAAGTTAGTTAGCCCATAAATTATATTACCCCATTTAGTGATACCCTAGCCAAAATTGGCACTTGAATATGTCATTATAACTTCATTTAGCGTGTTTTACTATTTTTAGGCCAAATTGTGCATTTTGGGTAGAAATTGGCCAAAATCCTGATTGAAGGTTATCAATGGCTAGATTTAGGTGTCTACAAAAGCCATATCTCTTATTTTCATGAATAAAGTGAAACTAATCTAATTTTTTCTTCAACTCTAGTATGTTATGATAAAAATACACATCCCATGTGTCCTAGTGTTATCATTGAAGAAAATAATAGAAGTGGCATTGCATTTCCTAAGGAAACACTCATAAAACTTTCAGTATTTTATGACACACAAAAAGTACCAAATCTTTTTGATATATTTTGTAAAAAGGTTTAACCACGTAAATTCAAAAAAAAAACCATGTTTTCTAAGTATTTCCTAGTAAAAGAATATTATAAAATAACTATCAAGGATGCAAATGGTAGTCATCTCAATGATGCACATAAAGTAGAAATTAATATTTCATTACTTACTCCTTTTATAGGATTTTAAAATCCAACTCAAAGTGAAAATGACATCCTTACATCTTTTAATGTGGTACATAACAAAGAAAATGTTTATTCCCTTTCATCCTTTTCATTTCCTTCTCAAAATGAGAATGTGCCTCAAAATGATATTATACCTCCTACTCTTATAATATGTCATGAAGTTCCAAGCAATTTACCACCTTGAAATGATAATAATATAAAACTTTATGTTATTCCATAAGACATACCTACATCTTTATACATGGGTATTCCTTTACCAAATATTGACAAATCATGTGATGATCCTATTTTAAAGAATTATGAAGAGTCCATCATTCCTATGTTCTATAGAAATAGTAATTTACAACCCATATCGAAAGCCTCAACTTATTCTTATAACATGTTATCTATTATTAGCACCATCAAAGGTTTACAAAAATAGGTCAATACTCTTAAGTTGCATGTGTTATTCTCATGAAATTATCCTTTAGGAGAACACATTATTAGATCAACCTATTTCTAGGGATGTGTTGGAGCATCCTTATCCCTAAAACTTTGTTATGCCTAAACTCTCCTCATTTGATGGTTGAGGAGATCTTGCCATTCATTTACAATAATATACACACTATTTTAAACATTGGGCCCAAAATGAAAAATTGCTCTTCAAGGACTTTTATCATAGCTTAACCAAAGGGGCACTTGATTGGTTTCATACTTTTCCAAATGGCTCATTATCAAATTATAAACAACTTGAATACTTATTTCTATCACATTTTCATTGTTATGCCTTACTAAAATTACCATTAGATCATATACAAATGTTGAAACAAACACAAAATGAGCCTATACAATATTATATCTTTCAATTTAATGATGTTTTATATTACTTAAATTACAAAATCCTTGGATTTAGAGATCCAATTCATATTTAGTAGAGGTCTTATCTATCCACTAAGAGAGAGATAATTACATAAGCCTTTTTTTTAATTTAAGATATTATATTGGGGTATGAATAAATATGCATGTGCACTAAAAATACACAAATTAAGTTTCCTATTCATCCATTTAAGCTAAAACATGATAAAAATATTATCCCCAATGTACATAAACAAATTACATTGAATCCCAAACCACTTCATAATTCTTATACTTAATCAACCCCATCTATCATGAAGTAAAAAATAAAGGTATTGAATAAAGGAAAGGAAAATGTTTTTTAGAGTACTTCCCATATTTAGAGAAAATTCCACCACAAAATAGTAGCCTCTTTAGTTATATTAGTACCAGGATATACCACATGACATATTACTAACTTTATTAAACAAGCACAAAATTAAACTCCCTCCTAATTCACATTACCCACATCATAGATTTGATAAGGCAAAAAGACAACTTTTTCACTTATCATGGTATTAATGGTTATCAAGATAGTGAGTGTTTTTCTCTTAGGCAAAATCTTACATAGTTAGCCAATCACATAATCATCGCATATCAAAACACATATCTAGATATGTTTCACATACTTATCCTAGAAGCTAACCTAGGGAGGATGAGATATCCCATGTTGATCCCTATAGGAAACACATACTCCACCATAATTCATAGAGGACTTCTACTAGAAGTCCTCCCATTGAAATTTCTCCTAAGACTAGTCTCTCTCACATAGATCCTACCAAGGAACCATTGGTTGATCGGGTCCTTCATATAGAGGTACATGTAGGGGATAAACTTACACAAAAAACTATGGGCACCTAAACAAATACATATAGATTCATAGGATATTTTTACATATACTTTAAAGATGATTATAGAAGTACAATCCATAGTACCATTTACATATAATCATTATAGTCAAGATTTATTGTATCCATCCAGGTTCCATTACATACAATGATTTATTTATTACTAAAAATAATACATGGGTAATATAAACACACATACTTATAAAAATACACAACAAATTCCATGGAAAGAGAATGAAATTAAACATAATCAAATTACCAAAAGATAATAAAATAGTGAAAATATATTTCATACCAAACAAAATCCATGTGAGCAATGTCATATATATATATATATATATATATATATATATATATATATATATAATATGATATAATATGATATAAATTTTTCACAAATAAGCATATCAATCATAATTTGGTGCATATCTCTTGGTATATACTCCTCATAATTATCAACATATAAAAATCCAACACTTCTAGAGGTAGATGCATGCGGACCATATTGTGGTCCCTATGCACATGATAAAACATGTAATATATCTTTAAAATCACCTAGCCACCACACTATCTCCTTATGATCTCATCTCAAATAATCATAGTGCTCAATGAGCATTTGAATAATCTTAGTCGAAATATATTGTGAGATATACCATCTATCTATATGTGCACATAATTCCTCGTGATCTATGGTTATTGTATGGTATGTTACCGCAACCCTCACAATAGTATCAAACAATAATGTATGTGAACAATGTCAAAAAATCTATAAACAAATATATCTATAGACACATCCATAGGAACACTATGATTAAGGGTCTAAATTCCTTGATCCATCATGGTCGACCACTCCTAGTTCCTTACACACATTTGAGATGATACACCAATTAGTGACATATATAAAAACCACATAAATTTATACAAAATTAAAATATAAAACATAAAACTATGGTATTCATACATGGATCTAATGTTCACCTCTTATATTAGTGTTATTCTTAAAAGATCATCATCTACTACCTCCTCAACAATCTCTCCTTTGTCACCACCTTGTGAAACATAAATGACACCTAGAGCCACAACTGCAATAGGAAATAATAATGGCCATTAGGATCTAACACACCACTAAATATACCCATCAATACACTTTGAATCATCTCCTAATGGTAGGGAAACCATAAGATCTCACTCATAACCTGGGCATAAGGATAAATATATGAAATTTGGTGTTGGATTATCATGCGGCATATGACAACTCTGTAGTACACGATGCTATGGATACATTTCCAAGGGAACTCCCTTCTCAATCCCAAATTGCCACAAAAATTGATCTTAATAAAAGAATTCATACACTTGAGGAAACCAATCAATAAACCTCATACTAAAATAGATCTTTTGTAACTCATGGTTATCCTCGAGCCATCTAGAAAAACTCTTATAAGGACACCATACAATATGATCTGGAGCTAAACTATCCAAATTAGTCTGTTACTCCATCATGATATGAAATCTACCATGTGGGAATACCCAATTATCTATAAAAACTTATGGATGAGCCAATCTAATAAGTGGACCACCTGCTAGCCATACCATTATGATATGATCATAAGCCTAGACATGCAATAGAGTCACGGTTATAATATCCATAGCATGACTATCTAATGTAGACATATAAATATCCTTATATATCTTGGATAGTATAATATGAACCCATAAATACCTAGACTTATTTGTATTAATTTGATGGACTATTTGATATATCTTATAAGAAATAAGTATCATCCTCCATATCTAAAAAGGATGCTAGTTATACACAAATAAACTTATTCATCTATAAAACATCACCTTTAATAATGTTATCAAATTAAACCATAATAATCATATTTACATCATGCTCCCTATGACTAGTAAAATATACATGGGACCTATTGATATCAAATTTTACACCCTAGGATCATTGATTCATTTCATATAATTTGATGCAACATGGAATCATCTCTCAAGCTTGTGGGAACTTATGAGAGAGATTAATCTCTAGTATTATAAGGGCTAGATTCCTTAATCTTATTTGTATTGCTTCTAAACTAATCTAACAACTTGGTAATGGAAAGAGTTTTAAGGAAAAAAACTAAAACAACTAAAAGGTGATATGCCAATGTGAAGTGTCCTCACACTTGATTTACAATACAATTTGAATATGAATAATGTGTTTTTTTACACAAGACTCACAGCCTTAAAACTATCATTGCATCAATGTTTTACAAACTAGATTCAACAAGGTGAATGACTCTTATGAGGGAAATTAATGACACCAAAGGATTACATTCATGGATCACTTATAAGATCTATACACTTGAAATAAACACTAGTAAGTACTTGCAACAATTATCTATCAGCAACTTGTTAGACCATCAAGAGTGCAAAGCTAGTAAAGACAACTTTTACTAAACTAAACCAACATGATTCAAGTCATAACACAATATTGTAGTGTATTAGTGGAAAACACACTTGTATTATTTATATAAGAGTTTTTCATGTACAAATTTATCCATATTATCCCCATAAACTAATGGAGGCTACTAAAACAAACCAAAATAATGCATATTTATAGCCTAGAGAGAGAAAACAAGAAAGAGAAAGTCCAAGGGTCACTTGGACATGTTTCCATCTAGAAAAAGGAGTTATATTTTCATGTGGAATAGGGGTGAGGTGATCCATGCCAAGTTAGTAGGTGAATTTGTCAAAATATATCACAAGGAAAGTGAAAATGGGCACAAAATTGCCAATTTTACATAATAAATTGCCTACTCAAGTTGCCTTCTAAAACTCCTCTTTTTTATACAAAACATGACATATAATGGTTGTCCAAGATAGGAGGGGTTACAAAAAATATTATCCATGAATTTTTTTGGTGTTTGATCATTCCTATTATTTTATAAATGCAAAATCATCTCAGGTAGTTTCAAAAGAGTTCATTACCATGCACCCTTACCACTTGGTAATCCAAACCTTCCTAATATAAAAACTAATTCATGAAAAAGGGGGAATGACATCTATAAAATATTTCCAAATCATTAGTTACAAGAAAAATCCTTTAAAAATCTCCCTTAATCACTTATCAACACTTTAACCCAAAGCTCACTATTTGGCTCACTCGAGTGGCCATAGTTGAAGTCCTGTTTGGGACATGTAGTATAATTTTTAGGATCTAAAGTGATTTTTTTAATCAGCTCAAGTGTAGAGCTTCCCCTCAAAATTTATTTCTCCTTCCAACTCCTTCTAAACATTTTACACAATCAAAAATGGTTACCCTATTTTTTATGGATTTATACAAACAATACATATTTTTGGAACCTTGAGAATGTCGTATACAACTTTGCTTTTATACCCATGGTCTAATTCATCCATTTGAGTGCACTTTTAGCTTAATCTCTACCATCAAGTCTACACAAGGGTTTTAGGAGGGATTAAGGGGTTTTTAGGACTTAGTGATTGTTCATAAAATTATGGCATTGAGCAATCCATAGAATTGAAATTTTGTCACCTCAAGGACTTCCTTAAATTTTCCTAAAATCCTTTAGCTCCCATGCAAGATTTTAGGTAAGATAAAAAAAATGACCTGAAAATAGGATTCTTGCATTCTATGAGGGTTCTAGCACATCTAAGGTTAAAAATGTCTTATTTTGGTGCTTCTATGCCAACTAAAAGCACCTACACCTCTATAATTGACCCATGAACATGAAAAATTACCTTGGGGGACTTACCAGGAAGCCAAATTAGAATTTGCCCCTATTTTGAAAGAAGAATCATGCCTTGCCAAGCATCATGTCTGCCATTTATGAACTAATATATGCTATCCTTCTATTTAAATGGTCACATAGAGTGTGAAATAATCCTATTTAAACCTGTAAACATTAAACAAAACATTATAAGTCCCTGGGAAATGTGGAGAGTTTGAGTTGACACCTTGTTTGTGGTTGTGAAAGCATGTTTCCCCATTAGATTTTCATGCAAAGATTCTTGTGTAGACTATAAAAAAGGCATTATGACCATATAATTTGGTTTATTTTGTCCCCATAGGTGTATCCAAACTTCATACATCTCCTTCAATGGTCAAACTTAGTGAAAATCTCTCATTTACAAGATTTCTCAAAAAATGCCTTTTTCCTACTTGCATGGACTGAGGTAGGTCTGAGATAAAAAAGTGAGTACTAAGACTATTTTTACATGAAAATTGAATAATTTAGGAGATATATAAGTTCATTATGGTCATTTTTATTGAAGTTTTGTATTGTATTTTGGGGCTAGGTAGTCCAATGAACTTAATTTTCCCAAAAAGAGGCCTCAAAAACCTTGTTTTTACATGTTTTCACCCAAACTAACCCATAGATCCTATCTCCAAGAATTATTACATGTTTGGGACTCTTGATTTTTTTTTTCATATCTAATTAAATCTTTTGAAACTTTTATAACCTCTATAAAACTTGTTTGCACTTGGAATCCTCCTTTAGCCCTCTGAAACAAGGCCCTTGCATGCTAACTATATGGATTTAGACCACTAGGCTTATATGGAAAGGTGTTTGAGAATTAAAATAGTGTTTTAGGAATTTTATTACCATTTTATAGTTTTGTTGGAACATTTAAAATTTATATCAAACTCCTCATGTTTCCTCTCATGCTTGGAATTAGACTTTTTGCTATTTTTCACTTCTTCCTTGCCTACTAAGAATGAAATAGGTCCTATTTGAGTACATCAAGATTTTTAAAATAATGGGAATGGGTTTTAGGGATGTAATTTGGTTAAATTGAGAGAAATAAACCACTTTTTAATTATGACACATCTTCAATCTCCATATATGCTCTCACAATTTGATTGCATTCCACCTCCTAGTCCATTGTCATGACTCTAACTGGAATAGTTTGGAAGCAGGGGATATATTTTGGATTTAGAGATTATTCATCATGTTTATAATTTGATATAACTTATACTTGGCCTGAATTCATGGATATGTGAAAAATCCTTCAAAATAATCAGTTTTGTTCCCTCTTAGGACTCTCCATTTGTTCACTGTCTTCCTGGGCTGAGACAGTCTTAGAATTCTGCCTGTAGGTAAGTTTTGAGTGTGTTTGAGTATTTGATATGGAGATGAAACAATATATTACCATTCAAGTGAATTTACATAACTCCACTTTACTTTTATATTATATTTAAAACTTAAAAACTTGTGCAATGGCACCAAGTTCCCTATCTTTAATTTGTGGCCTATATGTGACTATCACAGCCAAGCCTATAGGTGAGTGTGGATTGACTTGAGGCATATAGGGAAGAGTTAGGTACTTATATTTATTAATTTTTTTCTTAGTTAGTCCACTAACCTTGATTCTCTCTTGTAACCATTTCAAATAAATCAAATTCCAACCAATTTGTAATCTATACCTTCATTGTACACTCTCTCCCCTATTGTATGAACATAATATGACCTCCAAAGGTTATTTCAAGTGCCATTCCATTTGCTCATAAAACCAAGTGCTCAAAAATTATTTTTAGGACCTAATATAATGTTTCCTCAAATTTTAAAATCATTATCACTTCCACATATAGTTCAAACAACAAAATCCTCTTAGAATCCTGTAGATAGAACTACTTGCTTTCAATACATTTTAGTCATTTTGGGGAAGCTCAAAACCTATCTTCCACTTAGACTCTAGTTCTAAAATTTCACATAGTTGAACTAGGTATATAAATTTACAAGGTCAAAATAATATAAATGGAGGGAGTATCATTTATCACTTCAAACACTAACCCAAAAAAGCTGCATGACCTCTATTTTTTGCATTTGGAGGCTAAGAACCCAAAAGTGGAAATGGTTTCTTTTGGAGTGATATTTTATTTTATAATGTCTTAGACCTCCATGATATGTAAACCATGACTCATGGGGTGATAATACTTCACATGGACTCCACCATGTTTTTATACCTCTCTATCAACTCCAGACACCTCCCATGAAATAGGCACAAACTTGACTGAAGTTGGCAAGACAACAAATAATGGTAATGTGGGAAAATTGACCTTAGAAGGATACTAGGGGAACCTCCCACCAGATGAAAACATTAAAGGAATACTTATTCATGAAACTCAAGGATATCATTACCATCATGGACTTCCTTGGCCATTTGAAATGCAAAACTTGCACTCAACTTTAGAACTCTCATGAAACTAACACCTTTTGTAAATTCCTTCAAAGATAAAGAGATGAATTATTATGCATTGTAAACATCAAGAGGAGATCCTTATTCCAACCTAAAAACACATTATCAAGATCACGTAGCTCTAAGGATCACTAAAAACTAAAAATAGATGCATGATGCTATCCCTCTTGGATGTAATTCTACAAAAGGTTGCTTGGATTGCTAACCATTGTTAATAAATGAGAATAAACCAAAAAAAATAAATCCTATTATGAAAATTAATTACATTTAATTTAAAATTTACTTGTAGAAGTACTCCTTCCAAATCTGTCCATACCTTCCATACCAAGTGTTTGAAGTTGAGTCTTCTTTGTATGCCAAGAGGATAAAATGAGTTACATAAGTATATTTTAAATTATATTTCAATTTTGATCATGAAAATAGATTTTGGGAGATTAAGAGACCTCCCACCCACATTTTTATCTAGAGATTAGATAGTGGTGGTTGTACAAGTGACCAAAAGGGCCTAAAAATGAGGAAAAACTACCTTTTATGACTTTGACTAAATCTTGGCCTACCACAAACCTGCCACTGACTCCCTCTAACCTTCTCCACATTTGTCCTTTTCTTGGAAATGACTTACTATCACCTGTCATCTCTACAAATCCTTGAATCTAGCCCAAAGTTGGTCCACAGGTTCTTTTTTGCACATTGAAATTGGGAGATGCAAATAAATTTCATAAAAATAGATTAAAACATGTTATAAACCATATTAGGACCAAAACCACATATTTCAAGCCTTTTACTATGTTTGGTCCTATTTGACCAGGGTTTACTATCCTTTGACTTGACTAGTACAAAGACTTATACTTTGAACCAAGGTCAGATTAGAAACCAAAGAACATCTAGATTAAAATGACACCCTTATAGGACATGGATGAACATTAAAAAGTTTTAAAACTATGGGGTTGACTCAAATTTTACCAATGGTTGAATTTGGTTAACATTTTTGGCAACTCTTAGGGTAAGCATGCTTGTCTATGTTTTGAGACTAGTATCCTTATCCAACTAATGGCCAATGGAGTCAATGTGGTCTTGAAGATGAATACAAGGATATGCCAAAATATCAACATAAAGAAAACATTTCACACAACACAACAAGACTAAACAAAAAAACACAAGACAAAATACGGACAATACACACTTATGCATAAGCACTTAGGAAACACACAAGGAGAGCATGAAACTATGTATAACAGGAGAAGAAAATACTAGTAACAATTCTTGATGTGTATTCCATTGACTAGGATATGAAGCTCTTCTCCATCCAACTTTGAATGTTGGAAAGTGTTATGTGACTTACATTGAGTGATCACATATGGGCCACTCTACAAATCACCAAACTTTGTGTGTATTCTAGGTTTGGCCCTATCCTCATCCCATTTTAGGATGATTCCCCCTTGAAACTTCTTGTTGTGGATCTATTATCAAAGTAATTCTCAGTTTTCTCTTTATGAGTAGTCATACTTTTCATATCTTGATCTCTTATCTCCTCAAACTCCATAAATTCACACAATCTAACTTCCATGCTCTCATGTTCCATCAATTTTAGCTGATAAGTGAGGTTTAAAGTTGTTGGCTAAAGTGAGATAGGAATTATAGCTTCCATTCCATATATAAGTGTGTATGGTGAGTTCCCAATTGCTCTCTTTGGGGTGATCCTATTAGCCCAAAGGGCTACCTTAAACTTAGAGTGCCAAGTCCTTTGATTCTCCTCCATTGTCTTCTTTATGATCCTAATTAGATTCTGATTTGTGGACTAATCTTGTCCATTACCTTGTGGATAATAGTTGGAGGATGTGATAAGATAGATGTAATTATTTAAATCCCAATCACTTGTCCTTGCTCCTAGTAATGCCAATGCATTATCTAAAATATTTGTTGGAAGAGATCTAAACCTTACTACTATACCTTCATAGAAGTCAAGTATTTCACTTTTATTGGCATCCTTAAGAGTTATAGACTCTACCCACCTTGTAAAGTAATCCATGGAAGTCAACACCCACTTATGACTGGCACTAGAAGGAGGATTGATTAGGCTTATAAAGTCTAAACCCCATTACATGGAGGGTTGCTCAACTTGGATGGGATGAAGAGGTATGGAAGCAATTTTTTTTTTTACCATTAAAAATATCACACTTTTTTCATTTTATTATCCAATTATGAGTGTCCTTGAACAAGCTAGGCTGAAAGTATCTAGCTCTCATTATCTTGGCTGTAGTGGTTTTAGGAGTAAAGTGACCATCAACTGGTCTATCATGGAACTCAAATAGTATCTTGTCAATTTGATTAGAATCAATACACCTCAAGATCACACCTAAAAATATTTCCTAAAGAGCAAACCATCAACAAGTACATAGGTAATAGATTTCAATCTATAATACCTTCTTTTAGCTCTATCAAGACCTTATGGACACTAACCAATTTGGAGGAACTGAATCATGTCTTATGTCCAACTTCTCATGGATGGAGGTGCAGATATATTAGGGTCATCATGGAGTACCAATATAACTTCTCTTTTCTCCCTCAAATATAAATAAAGGTTTTCACATAGCCCTTTACCTTTCACTACTTTAATTGTCTTGATGTCAACATCATATTCCATCACCTTGGTGATCGAACCTGCCCTTTTCTCCTTCAAGTCCCAACTCAATAGAAAGTATTTTACACTAGGATGAGGTAAAATTATGTGAATCTTATTATTTGATAGCATGTGTCTAAATTTCTTCAAGCTTCTAAATTATCTAGGGTGATGTAACCTGCCCTTTTCTCATTCAAGTTCCTACTTAATAGAAAGTCTTTTACACTAGGATGAGGCAAAAGTATGTGAATCTTATTGTTTGATAGAATGTGTCTTAATTTATTCAAGATTTTAATAACTGAAAGCACTTGTTTCTCAACATATGTATACTTCACCTCATACCCCTCTAAACCTTGGCTAAAGAAAGTAATAGGCTACTCCAAATTCTCATTATTTGCTTGAGTAAGCATGGTAGAAATCACCTATTCGTTTTGAAAAGTTTAAAAATTTATGTCCTTAGATAATTTTGGGCTTGTAAGAGTAGGAGCTTGAGAAATATCTTGTTTTAATTCTTCAAAACTTTCCTTCCTTCTTTTCCAAGTGAATATCTCATCCTTCCTTAGCATAGACATTAGAGGTTTGACTAAACTAGCAAAGTTAGGAATGAATCTCCTAATGAAATTGATCTTACCAAATAATATTTTTAGACCCTTCTTGTGTTTAGGAAAATATAATGCCAAGATGGCATTCACTCTTTCTTGATCAATGGATAAGGCTTTCTTGGAAACAATGTGTCCTAGTAGTTTGCCTTCATGGACAACAGACACACACTTCTTTAAGTTTAGATAAATTCTATATTCTCTACACCTCTCAAATATTTTCCTTGGTTGTTTAAAATTATCTTTCATTTCCTTAGAGAAAAATATCACATCATCAAGATATACCAATACAATGTCATTGATTAGTCCTTGAAAATCCATATCCATGACACGTTGAAAAGTAGTTCCAGCATTTGACAACTCAAAAGGAATTTTACTATAGGCATAATTACCCTATTTTTTGGTGTAGGCTATTTTTTATTGGTCACTTTCCTTCACCTAAATCTGATTATAACCAAAATACCCATCTAAAATACAAAAACTCTCACTACCTACCATAACTTGTAGGATTTGTTCCATAAGAGGAAGGGGATAACGATCTTTCAAATATACTCTATTCAATTCCTTAAAGTCCACACACAACCTAATCTCCTCATTCTTTTTCATAAAAGGGACTAAATTGGCCAACCAATAGAAAATGTTTGATATGAAAGATGATTCTAGACTCAATTAACTTGGTGCGTTATTTCTTCATAAGGGGTTTAATCTTGGGATTGATTGATATTTTCCTTTGCTTGATGTGTTTGTCATTTTCATCTAGTTATATGGTGTGTTGATCTAGGCTAGGATTGAAACCCTTCAAGTCACTATACTCCCATGAAAAAATATCACTAAACTCTTTACATAGTTCAATGAAATCATGCTTATCTTGATTCGTGCATATCTTCCCAAGTGAAAGCAGCCTATTTATAAATATCTCTACCCTCTCACAGTTCTCTTACTTAGTGGACATACTTACCTTTTCCTTCTTGAGTTGGTCATCCTCATTGAAAATGCTTTCAAGAGTGACTAGGCCTTTGAGAAGCATGTTAGACCTTAATTGAATAATCTACCCCCCATATTGGTGCTATAGCTTAGACTAATTTTTGATAGAGAAATTAGCTTCTTCTTGTATGAAAAGGGATATATATATTTTTTTACTTTCAAAGACCTTATAATTGGTTACATTATCTGGTATAGAAGGTCTCATAATCACCTTTAAATGAGGTTGATTCTTTTCTTCTCTTATGCCTTTTGGAACATCAAATTGAGTACCAATAGATGCCAACTTATTAGAATCCTTATTGTCCTCCCTTGGGATATATTTAATGTTAAAATACATGAATTATTCTACAAGATCCCAAACTGTATGCTTGTAGGACATAATCAAATATTTCTTCGTCAAATTCATCCCCCAAACTTGATTCACAATAAGTTCACTATCCCTATACACTTGAAGTTCTTTAATTCCTCTTTTTCTAGCCCATTCAAGGCCATGGATAATGGAGTCATATTATGACACATTACAACTTCAAGATTAATTAAATCTAAAATTTAAATAATAAGTTTCTTTGGAAGGTTAAACCAACATAGCTCCACCACCTACTCCAATCTTACTTTTAGACCTATCAAAGAAGAGCTGCCATAAGCCATTCAAATCCTCATTTGAATTAATAATTTTTTTCATGAAATAATCCTTCTCATGCATATAATATACCCAAAGACCATATTCCTTAATAAACTTGTATATATTGTGTTCATGGTGCTCATGTCCCCATTCATCTACGAATAAATCTGAAACTCCCTTAAGAAAAGATTATGGAGATTGGTCAATGTGAAGCCCATCTTCATTAATGATGGATAAGTTAAAATTTAAAACCTTGGGTGAGTATTGATCCAAGTGATATTTATGGATAGGGTCTGATTCAATATTCACCTTAGTGCCATATTTTGTCCTAAACACCATGTAAGACCAATTAGCTATCAACTATCCACCAATCTTGGATGTGAAATCTCTTGACAAACAAAAAGAAAAATAGGGAGATAAATCTACCACCACTACATCATGAGGAATCAGAAAATTATAAATATAATGAAGGATCCAATGCAAAACTTTGACTATCCCCAAAGTCTTGGTTTGTGATCCATCCAATTACAAAACTCCTTGAGTCATATGCTCATACTTAAGGTCTAGCTTATTTGTTATACACTTGGGCATAAATGATGTGTTTTCACCACTATCCATTATGAAATTATGGAATAATAAATCATCAATAATTATATATAAGTAGAAATTGGGATTTTTTTCATATTTTTTTGCTTGGCCATTTATAGCTTGAGTTCTATTGACTAAAACCACATTTTCATTTCTAGATGGCCTAGCTTATTTACCCAATCCATGAAATTCATTTTGTAATGTATCATTTTTCCTTAGTGATGTTAGATAATAATATAATGAGATGTTCATATGTATCATATTCATATGGTCTTCAACATTGATGGAAGGATTACTTACCTTAGGAAGCTCTTTAGAAGCACTATCACCTTATGATGTAGCTAGTGAAGATGGAGGCATATGATTTGTCTTCATGCTTTGGAATGTATTATTTTATTGAGTTTTATGAGTTTAATTAGTAATTAATATCTAATATAATGAAGGATTAAAAATAGGTCCTTGGTTGATCTGTTGAGTCTCCTTAATAGCCCTCCTTTTGGACCTAGTGTTAGAAGCAACACTAGTATTCTGATTGTTTGTATTTCCCACATAATTAATGGCACAAAACTCACCCTCTAAGTTATTTATGAGGTTTGAATCAGTCTGAGGTTGTCTTTTTTACATTACACCTTGCATAGATCCTTCAAAATTTAAAGCTTGAAAAGATTGACAACCTTGCATTGTCATGCTTTGGTCATGAATTTCATTTGCATAAGTTACTTACTCTTGACCATGTTCAAAAGATGGATAATTGGGATATTATTATACCAAGTTATTTTGATTTTGGATAAGGTATTTGGAGGTTGAGGTATCATTTTTATTATAGCTTTGATAAGGCTTGACATGGGTGATTTGACCTTGTCCTTGTGCATTGTTTTGGAAAGGAGGTCTGCTTATTTGCCCAAACTAATTGTATGTTTGATATGGCCTATAAACTTGAGCTTGTTATATTTTGAGCGAAACTAATTCATTTGTAAAAATTTGAATCAATATTTTCACTTCATGGATTTCATTTGAAGGAGTAATGGTAGACCTTTCTTGATTAGGCAAAGGGGCTAAAGTGGGCAATGTACCTTGACTAGGAGGATAAAAATCATGGAATAGTGGCATTGGAGGTATAAGAGCTATCTTTCAGGACATGAATATAATAGAAAATTTGAATGTTTGAACACCAAATCTCTTCTATAGGGATGAGTAGTTACAAAACTAAACCCTTTGATAGTATACAGAGTTACACAAAATCAAAGGGTATCTATTTAGTAGCATATCTAGTGGTCACCTTTGGCATGGAATTTTGGGATTGATCATCAGCCAAAGACTTAAAATCTTTAATGGAGTCACCAAGTATTGAATGTAGATGTTTTTTAATCTCAAACTATGCCAAGACTAGCACCAATCTTGAAAAATATTCTAGGACTTCTAAGTCCCACCGAGTCTACCAAAAACTATTGGAATCAAATTGTGCACTATAATATCATTGATTCATCTCCTATATTTTGATGCAATATGGAATCACCTCTCAATCTTGTGGGAACCTGTGAGAAATAAGAGTCTCTAGTATTATAAGGGATAGCTCTCTAAATATTCTTTGTATATTGATGGATAAATTATAATATCTCTACATTTTAAAGGAACACTAGTAAGGACCTACAACAATCATCTATTTGCAACTTGGTAGACCATCAAGAGTGCAAAGCTAACAAAGATAATTTTTACTAAATGAGACCAACACGATTAAAGTTATAACACAATATTAAAGTGTATGAATGGAAATAACACTTGTATTATTTTTCCAAGAGTTTATCATGTAAAAATTTTGTGAGATATTCCATATAAACCAATAGAGGCTACTAAAACAAACCAAAACAATGCATATTTATAGCCTAGAGAGAGAACAAGCAAGAGGAAGTCCAAGGGTCACTTGGACATGTGACCATATATAAGGAGTTAAATTTTCATGTTTAATAGAGGTGAGGTGATCCATTCCAATTTAATAGGTACACTTGTCAAAATAGATCATAGGGAAAGTGAAAAGTGGCACAAAATTGCCAAATTTGCATAAGAAACTGCCTACTTGAGTTGGCTTCCAAAACCCCTCTTTTTTCTATAAAACATGAAGTTAGTTTTATTAGGATAGGAAGGGTAACAATAAAAATCATCCATGCATTAGTTTTGTATTTTATCATTCCTATTATTGTGGACATGCACAATCATCTTAGACAATTTCAAAAGAGTTCATTCTCATGTACCCTTACCAATTGGCACTCCAAAACTTCCTAATATAAAAACCAATTCATGAAAAATGGAGAATGAAACTTGTAAAATATTTCAAAATAATTATTTACAAGAAAAATCATTTAAAAATCTCCCTTAATCACTTTTCACCACTTTACCCCAAAGCTCACTGTTTAGGTCACTAGAGTGGCCAAAATTGAAGGCCTATTTCGGACACTTATAATATATTTCAGGATCTGAATTTAAGTTTTTGAGTTATCTCAAGTATATATATTCCACTAAAAATTCATTTCACCCTCCAACTCATTCTACAATTTTTATACCATCAAAAATGGTGAAAACAAGATATTTTATACCCTATTTTCTATAGATCCATATAAAAAATGCATATATCTGGAACCCTGAGAATGTCCTCTGCAACTTTACTTTTATACCCCTGGTTTAATTCATCCATTTGAGAGCAATTTTGGATTGATCTCTACCATTGAGTTTGCATAAGGGTTTTATGAGGGTTTAAAGGGTTTTTAGGACTTAGTGATTATTCATAAAATTGTGACATTGAACACTCCTTAGAATTGAAATTTTTTCACCTCAAGGACATAATTCAACTTTACTAAAATACTTTAGGTCTCATGTAAGATTTTAGGGAAGATACAAGCAAAATAAAATGACATTTGATTAGGATTCTTGCATTATGTGAGGGTCCTAGCACGTTTGAGGTTGAAAATGACTTTTATTGGTGTTTCTATGATAAAAAATCATGTAAACCTCTTTAATTGACCCATTAACATGTCCAATTACCTTGGAGGACTTACCAATAACCAAATTGGAATTTTCCCCTATTTTGAAAGAAGAATCATGCCTTGTCAAGCAGCCTGTATACCCTTTATGAAATAAAAGATGATATAATTCTATTTCAATGGACAAATAGAGTGTGAAATCATCCTATTTTACCATATAAACATCAACTAAAGAATTACAATTCCTTTTTAAGTGTGGAGTTTGATTTGACACCTTGTTTGGGGTTGGGAAAGTATGTTTCCCCACTAGATTTTCATGCAAAGTTTCTTGTGTGGACTAGACCCTTGACATAAAAACCCTCTATTTTGGTTTATTTGGTCCCCCTCGGTGTCTTCCAACTACATACATCTCTTTTAGTGATCAAACTTAGTGTAAATCTCTCATTTACAAGATTTCTCAAAACTAGTCTTTTTCCTGCATGTATGGATTGAGGTAGGTCTGACACAAAACAATGAGTATTAATCTTATTTTTCCATGAAAATTGAATATTTTATGAGATATAATAGGTCATGATGGCCATTTTTACTGAAGGGTTTGATTATATGGTATGGCTAGGTGGTCCAATCAAATCAATTTTCCCAAAAAGAGGTGATAAAAACCCTATTTTTGCATGTTTTCACCCAAACTGACCCATAGCTCCTATCTCCAAGCATTATTACATGTTTTGGAATCCTAAAATGTGTTTAAAATATATATTTCAAGCTTTTAAATATTTTATAACCTTTGGAAAACTTGTTTACACCTAGAATCCTCCTTTAGCCCTTTGAAACAAGTCCCTTGCATGCTAATTATATGGACTAAGACCATTAGGCTTATATGGAAAGGTGTTTGAGAATTGAAATAGTGTTTTATACATGGTAAAACCATTTTGTAGTTATTTTAAAACATTTAAAAATTGATATAAAATTTCTCACCTTTCCTCTCATGCTTGGCATTAGACCTTTTGTTATTTTTCACTTCTTCTTGCATGTTAGGACTGAGATAGGCCCTATTTGAGTACATCAAGATTTTAAAAATAATGGAAATTGGTTTTATGGATATAATTTGGTTCACATAAGATAAATAACATCTCACTTACCTTATTACACATCTTCAATATCCATGTATTCTCTCACACTTTGATTACATTCCACCTCTTAGTCCACTATCATGACTCTAACTAATATAGTCTAGGAATAGGGGATTTATTTTGGATTTAAAGGGTCTC
The DNA here is from genome assembly GCA_037957365.1 of Torreya grandis. Lineage (NCBI taxonomy): Eukaryota > Viridiplantae > Streptophyta > Pinopsida > Cupressales > Taxaceae > Torreya > Torreya grandis. Next base: position 107,906 of record JARHVA010004838.1, on the reverse strand, counting down.
CATCATGTTTAAAATGTGTTACAACTTATACTTGTACCACATTTATGGATAGGTGAAACATCCTTCAAAACTATAACTCTTGACCCCTCTTAGGACTCTCCATTTGCTCACGATCTTCCTGCGCTGAGACAATCTTAGAATTCTGCCTAGAGGTATGTTGTGAGTGTGTTTGAGTAGTTGATAAGGATAAAAAACATGATATTACCCTATATGTGACTTTATATAACTAAATTTTTCTTTTATATCATCTTGAAAAGTTAAAAACTTGTGTAATCACTCTAAGTTCCCTATCTTTAATTTGTGGCATGTAGGTGACTTTTGGTTGTAGGTGGCTATCACAATCAAGTCTATAGGTGAGTGTGGAGTGACTTAAGGAATATAGGGAAGATTTAGGTTCTTATATTTATTTTTTTAGTTATTATTAAGTATAATAACATTTACTCTCTCTTAGAACCACTTCAAAAAAATTAAATTCCAACCAATTTGTAGTTTCTACCTTCATTGTACCCTCTCTCCCTTGTTGTACATATAGAGTATGACCTCCAAAGGTTATTTCAAGTGCCATTCCATTTGGTCATCAAAAAAGGTGATCAAAAATTATTTCTATGACCCATGATAATGTTTCCTCAACTTGGATAAGCCTTATCATTTCCACACAATCAAAACGTCAAACTCCTCTTGGAATCCTACAAATAACACTGCTTGTTTTCAAGACATTTCAGCCATTATGTGGAAGCTCAAAACATATCATCCACTTAGAATCTAGTTCTCAAATTTGACATAGTTCAACTAGGTATATATGGATACAGTTTCAAAACAATATAAATGGAGATATTATCACTTATGACTTCAAACATTAACCCAAAAAAAGTTATAGTACCTCTATTTTTTGTGTTTGGGGACTGAGAACCCAAAAGTGGAAATGGTTTCTTTTGGAGTGATATTTTATTTTATAACATCCTAGACCTCCATGATATGCAAACCATGAATATTTAGGTGATAATACTTCACATGGACTCCACCATGTTTTTCTACCTCTCTCTCACCTCTAGACACCTCCCATAAAATAGGCATAAACTTGACTAAAGTTGGCAAGACAAAAAATAATGGTAATGTGAGAAAATTTACCTTGGAAGGGTATTATGGGAACCTCCTACCAGATGAAAACATTAAATTAATCCTTATTATTTAAAATCAAGCATGTCATTACCATCATGGAGTTCCCTGGACGTTTGAAACATAAAACTTGCACTCAACTTTGGAACTCTCATGAAACTAGCACCTTTTGAAAACTCCTTCAAAGACAAAGAGATGAAGTATTATACATTTCAAACATTAGTAAGATAGCCTTATTCCAACTTAAAAACACATTATCAAGATCACTTAGCTCCAAGGATCACTGAAAACTAAAAACAAATGCATGATTCTACTCCTCTTGGATGCAATTCTAGAAAAGGATTCATGGATTGTTAACCATTGTTCATAAAAGAGAAGGCACCAAAACAAAAAATACTATTATGAAAATGAATTAAATTCATATTACAATCCACCTATATAATCACTCCTTTTAACTCTACCTATCCTTCTATACCAAGTGCTTGAAATTGAGTATTCTTTGTATGCCAAGAGAACAAAATGATAAAATGAGTTTTAGAACAATATTTTACATTATTATTAAATTATAAGCATGTAAATGGATGTGAGGAGATTAAAATAACTCCCACACATGTTTTTAGATAGAGATCAGATAATGGTGGTCGTACAAGTGCCCAAAAGGGCCTAAAAATGTGGAAAAACTACCTTTTCTAACTTTAACTAAATCTTGGCCTGCCAAAAACTTATAAATAACTCCATATAACCTTCTCCACATTGATTATTTTCTTATAACTGACCTTATACCACCTACCATCCATACAAGTCCCTGAATCTAGCCCAAAGTGGGGCCACAAGCTCTTTTTGCACATTGAAAGTGGGAGATGTAAATAAATTGCATAAAAAGATATTAACACATGTTATAAACCATATTAAAAACAAAAACAAATATTGCAATCCTTTGAATAAGTTTGACCTTTTTTTACTAGTGTTGGTTACCCTTTGACTTGACTAGTACAAAAACTTAGACTTTGAACCATGGTTAGATTAGAGACCAAAGAACACTACATTAAAATGACACCCCTATAAGACATGGATGAACCTTAAAAAGTTTGAAAAGTATGTTGTTGACCCAAATTTGAATAAATGTCAAATTTGGTTAATGAGACCATTGAATATATCTTCAATTACTATAATCGATAAGCTGAACTCTCTCACCCCTAATTAGTAGTTAAAAATATGATTTATATCCTAGTTAAGGTGATGGTAATATCACTAGTAGGAATCCAAAATGTACATGTATCTAGATTACTCCTCTCCACTAAGTCTATGATGAGGTGGATATCATATGAGATATATCCCAAATGGGCCATGTGTCCCAATACTGCCTAATTGATAACATAATCGAATGCATCCAAACCTAAATTTACTAATGTTGAAAAAATGTCAACCATGCTAGAACTCTTGAATATAACATACTTCTACAATCAAGAAAAAAATAATTAAAATTTTTTAATGATTATATTTTATTTCAAAAATATATAAACATCAATAAATTGAACACAAAATACAAATACATTAGGTTAGATGTTAGCTTCCATGAAAGGATAGAAGTGTAAAATGGTAATGTTCATTCTAAATAAGAACATCATATGGTATCATCTAGATGTGGATAGTTGCATTGGCATCCTGATGTAAACATATAATATGCTAACACAAAGCATATGATATCCGAAGAAAAAACATTAAAAGTACACTAAAAATTTCAAAATTGAAAAAAAAATCAAAATAACCAATACAATGCAAAAAACCTACTTACCAGCTCATAAACATCTTAGCTAGCTAAGGAACTTTGGGGGATGCAAAATCACATCGAGTGAGGAGTTATTTTACATGGAATTTTTATTCTCAAGGATAAAAATTCACAAATGTTCAAAATGTAAATGATTTCAAAATTCTATTACAACACACCTAATATACCACTTTGGCACAACTTCAAATCTACATAGCTCGAACCCCAGGTATACAAAATGTAAACCACAAGTTGCATTGGGATCTAGATAATGAGCCTTTCCATATTATACAAAATTTGTAAATTTTCAATAAATAACAAAAATCACTAAAACTTTAACTACATAGATATCTTGTTATACTCCAAACACTACAAAAAATAAGGTTTCAAGTTATTATCCACAATATTGTTAGAAAAATATAGAGTAAATTATATCAAGCACATCATTCATTTACTTTTTCAAGGAGACCACCAACAGGAACTATATCCTCAACTTCCAAAAGGTAGCCATCTTATCAGGGGTGTGATTATTAACATATTCTACATAATCACACAAATTTAGTACAACTCCTAGATTATAGTGAGGGCATGATTTAAGAGCATGTTCTCAACATTCATTCATTATTTGGTACTTTTAAAAAAAATAGATTCAGTGGGGGTATGTCATATGGACATGGATTTCACACATTCATAATTTTGAGATTCATTGAGGGCATGTTTTAGAGGCATGTTCTCCACACCTATTCAATATCCCTCATGTCCAATTTATAATGGGTGATTTGGAAACATGTCATCCACTTTGGTACTTATATCAGTATTTAATATTTTTTCATATACATTAGAATCATGTTCCACACACTTACATAGTCTCTAACTTTCGGAAAAAATAAATAGTTATATGACTGAGATTCATAGTTGTGGCAGAATTATATACATTGGTACCATTGTTATACATATTTCCAACATGAGACATATCTAAGGTGAATTTTATAAGAAACATGTGCCCAAAATTGTAAAATCCAAATCAAATTAAAAATTAAAAAAACTATGTTAACTACAACACAAAATTTTTACATGTTGATTCCCTTATCAAGCATCCATAGACTATATCGAGCCTTACCCATTTTCAACAATTGGTTATTCCTTTTAGTGTGATCAAAGGGATTAAATCATCTAATATCATCAATTTTTTGGGTTAACTTGATTTCATCACTCATTTGTAGTAGCACTCTAAAAGAGTAAATTGGGAGGTAAAGATAGACATAGTATACCATAGTCATCAACACATCCATTAAATCACTTAGTATTTTCTATATGAAGTGTTGATTTAGTTTCATTACCCATGTTTATTTTTTGTAAACCTTTACTCTTAAGAAATAATTGTACTTTAGTTTTCTAATCAAGATAATTATATGGTGTGAGAAGCAGAATAAAATTATAATCCATAGTGTAGTGAAAAAGATATTTGAATAAATGAATGTGGAAAAGAGAACACAAGGCAAAAAATAACCCCTCTAAAAATATAATCAAAATTCCCCAAATATTATAGAGGTTTGAAAATTTATATTTTCTTGTGTATACAATGAGTACTTTTTAGAAAATATACAATTGAGAAGTTATATTATATTACTTATACAATTTTGATAAGTGCTTGAATAAATTTTTACTAGCCAAAAATTTATATGAAAATAACATAGATGTGAAGACATCAAAAAATACACACTTTTAAAAAAATGTCACCTCAAAAGGAATGGACTAAATAAAGTTATGGGATTTACAAGTTCCTTTATTCACAATTTTTGTAAAATAAATTTCAACCTTGTAAAAAATATATTCTCTCCTAGTATTTAATTTTAGTCCTTAGAGAAAAAATTAAGCCTTCTTTGGTTTGGAGTGACCATGGGATAAATTACCATATGACCTAGGGATAAACTTTATAAAGTAGGAGATGTTGCCATGTGATTTTCCTCACAAACATGCCAAAGATGATGTTAGGATATGGGATAAGGTTGATGCAAGTAGGGTGTTAATCATGTGGCTTGAATTTGAGTAAAAATTACATGGTATTTTTGGATGAAAAACTATTTGGATGAAATGTGAAATAAAATATCAATGCACAAATACACCATAGAAAAATGTAGGCTAATATGGTACATATATGTATAAGTACACAAAAAATTATCATTGATACCAAAAAACATATGATGTTATGTTAGTCCCTAAGATAGATCATATGTATCTTACATACATGTACACAATGTAGAAACCATAACATAATACACAACATAGAAACACATAGTATGTTGATGCACATAAACTGAGGTCATATAGATCTACAAATATCTCAAAATTGGTGTCTATAACTAAAAAAAAAAAAAAACTTCATAAATTTGTAGAAATAAAAAGAAAATATAGAAATATGACCTTTTGTAAAAAACCACAGTCTTCTAAAATTGTACATATTTCTTCTAGGTCAACCAAAATAAAACTAAAAAAAGATTTTATTAGAAAAAATATATATTTTCAACGAATTGATTGGAGATCCTAGCATTATGAGGCCTTCCACAATTGATAATGTTATATTATTTTATTAAAAAAATAATGACTAATAAATTATCCTTATAACCACTTACATCAGACCTTATTCCATATTCTTTATTTATTTTTTGACTCATCTAGGGGTGTGGGAGAGGAACATACTCATAGAATATAGGATCTATATTATATATGATCCAACACTTTGTATTCCAAAAATTATTATAATAAAAAAATGTGGTCATTTACCATAAACTAATCTGATACCATTTCATAATGAGCCATAATCTATCAAAATGGGCCATGGTATAAAACTAGCAAGATTTAAACACAGTAGACTCCAATAATGTGAAAAGAGAGTCTTTTTGCAAAATATGAACCAAACATGAGCAAAATAACAACTTGTACTCAAAATAAATGAAAATAACTCTAATTATAGATACATAAATAAGAGAAGAGAGGCATAGAGCCACCTACATTTGGAAACATGAAGATAATTTAGTTCCTAAAAGAATAGCGAGTCACCATGTTCTAAATATAAACACTAGTTGGAAAATGAATAGTGCATTTACACCAACCACATGATTGCAATTTAGATATGTGTTTGTGCATCTCATGGTGTCTTTATTACACCTAGGTGACCTCATTATTGCACATAACCAAGGGAGACATATGTTCAATAAATACCATAAAAAGAAATAAAATAACGTACACTAACAAATGTATCTCATAGATATTTCTATGTGTACCCAAGAGTGGGAATATTTGTCATTGTGCGTGTGTATTCACATGACCCATTATCAATCATGATACTATGTATAGGTATTTTTTTATATAATCTCTAATAAATAGTTCGTGTTTATCAAAATAGTTATAAAAATATCACTATTATCGAATGTGATCATAAGATGTGGTGCTGATACATATATAATTATACCAATAATACCATATATTATATTCTCATGTTTATAAGGAGGAGGATGCACATTGTATGCATGGTTTACATTTGAATTATTGATATTTTCATTTGTTCCATGTTTTAGAAATGGATTACTAAATATTTTCAGCTTTTCATTATCATTTTATTGTGTTTTATCCTCCCTTATGGCTGTAATTAATTGAATATAATTGTCATCAATAAGTTCTTGTATATTATGTCGTATCTTTTAAGACTTATTCTATAATGTTAGATATATCTATGATAGTCATGTTATTAATTTTTTTGAATCCTTTATATTTAGGATTAGTAATATCAACCTCTAATTTTGGCAAGAGATATTTTATATTGTAGTAAAGTAACTTATGTAAAAACATGAGGTGATGGTAACCATGAAAATTTCCTCCTTGGTGGATCTATAAACTTAAGCTTATTTTTTGGTTGGGATACTGCATTGATTATTTCTTTTTTTCATTCTTAATTTCATTATATTTGACATTCTAGGTTACATTTATTTTAAACTTAGTATTTTAATAATATTTAGTAGTTGGTGCATACTTAAGTTTGTCCAAAGATATGACCTTTAACACTCAAATTTTCACTATGTCAGATAACTAGTCAAAATACTTGAATTTGACTAACATCATAAACTGATAAAGTGGTTATATTAAAATGTATATGAATGTATATTGTAATTTCAGACACAGAGATTAAAATTTAAGCTAAAAAAGTGAGCTTGTGACCACTCCTTTACATACTTATCTCTGGGCCTATCCTAGGGCCCTTTTGATCACTTTTAACCACCTTGCGCATAATGAACTTACTCTTATAATTTTTTTGATGACCCCATAATGCACCTATCCACCATGATACCAACCTTATTCATCATTAAATATATGTTATATCATTACCACTAGTGATTTTTTATATTCGATAACAACTTCTTATTGGGTAGGAGTGCCCTATTAGACTATCCAATCACTCTTTCTTATCCTCCCACTAAATAACAAATAATTTAAAAAATTCAATGTTATGTAAAGTTCAAACTATGTCACTAATAATCCCTTTTTAAATTAATTTCAAATATATGAATATATAAATACAATACATACCATTTTTCACATAGAGTGATTACCAATTAAAGAGCACTAGAATTTTAATTACACATTGAGAGAAAATTTACTATTCTTCCAACTATGATTACATATAGCCCTAATAGCCTAGATTTAATATTTGAATACATATCCAAGGTCATAAGTCATATTTAAATCATTTAATAACACTAATAATACACCATCATTTATCAATTTGTACAAGTTATTCAAACACCATTGTATCATAGGATAACTATATGAAGTTTGATATCTCTTCACATTATTGGTATGTAGCCAATGCTTAATGCATAAGGTGTTGAGATAATCTAAGGTTAATAATATAGAAATAAATAATCAGAAGGGTGATAAACATATATATATATATAACATGCCAATTAATTTTCAAAATCAGATAAGAAATTTTCTTAGTTTATAATACTGAGATATGCTAAAAAT
>JARHVA010004838.1:17500-95000 GCA_037957365.1 Torreya grandis | reverse complement strand
TTTGTAAATATAAAGCATACTATGATGTTTGGGACTGGATTTTGTTTAATATGTGGATTATGAGTGAATTTATAAGCCTATTTTATAATTATTATTTCAAAGATGAAATCACATTATAAGTTGCTTTGTGATTAAAGTAACTAGCAATATAGATAAATCATTACCTGGTTGGCATGTTATATTGAGTAATGTTTTTTTAATTCTATTTTTAAGTTAGTAATAAACTAGATGATTATGGATTCATTATCTTACATCTAATGGACTAAATGTTATATTTAATATTTCTATACTTATAATATTTTTTATCAGCTAAAGGGAAATATTTTGAATGAATATATATATATATATATATATATATATATATATATATATATCACATTCCTAACTTTAAATAAGTAGTGGATGGATTTCACTAGCTTAATGAGCACCATCAATTCAAGATGAGGTGTAATGCGATCGAGTAGTGTGTATGAAAATGATTAATCATAGAGATCATTAATTATTGTAAAATTTGGCCAAAGTAATATTTATAGTTAAACATTATCATTTCATATGTTAATATAGTTTTAATGTTTATGTGATATCATCTTAGAATGAATTTCATTATGATATAGGTTATGTATTAGATATCTTCAATACACAGGGTTCTAGTTATTACTCTAAATTTACACACCATCATTAGCTACCCATTCATGAAGGGATGTCCATCCCCTTATTTGGGATATAATGAGGGGGATTTAAGGTCTATTGTTGGTGTGGAAAAGTGATCAAATGATGTTCTCCCTCTTTGCTGGAGTATAATACTAGGGACTAAGCTTGAGATCATAAATTGATACTTGAGCCATGGAGAGTCTTAATTCATGGAGACTCCACTCTATGGAGATTTGTATCATGTCTGATTATTTGAGATATTATTATGTATTTTGAAAAATTGTAATATTTATACATTATACTTTTACAGTAGTGGATGCACTATTGCATCAGCTGTGGATGAATTTTTACTATTTACTTTATGATTAAATGAAGTATTTATTATTTAAACAACATTATTCATGATTATTATATTTATTCATGGTGATCTTTATCTAATTGGATTAGCTATAAACCTATTTTTTAACTAATAGATACAATTAGTTAAAGATATCTAATTAGATTTATCATGATGAAATTGATATTATGAGTATATGTAATTATTATTTTTTAATTATTATATTTATCTAAAACCTAATGGGGTGGTTACATTGTATTATCAAAGCTGAGGCTCAAAATCTAGGACTTAATGTGTCTTCTAATGAGAACTTATTCTCCTAATAAAGAGGAAGAACAATAGTGTGTGCTAGACCAAGAGGTGAGCCCTTTTGATCCACATTAGTTTGTCATTAAGAAGGATGAAAAGTTGGACCAAATCATCACAACCATGCAAGAGACTAGGGACCAAATCAAATCCCTGGAGCAATAAGTGAATAGACATGAAGTGGAGAAAGATCAGGAGGAATCTGAAGATAATCCTAATGATTGGGAACATCTTCAAAAATAGAGGAATGAGGAAGTTCCATAAGATGCAAGATATTGAGTAGCTGTAGAGTTGGTATGTGATATGAAAAAGGTAAATCCATCCAAGTTTGATGGAAATATTTTTAGAGATGGATTCTAAGCATGGATAATGAAAATGGAGAAATATTTTGAGATTTATAATTATTCTAAAGTCATGAAATCAGTCTAGGGATCTTATCAACATGTTGGTGAAACAATAACATGGTGGGAAAACAAGAAGCTCAAGATGAACCTCAACTCAACCACCACCACTTCAGAATAGTTTGTGATATTATTTAGTTCATAATGGATTTCACATCTTTACTTTGATCAAAATCTTTTCAATTTTTAGAATCTTAAGTAAGTGGATTTGTTGGTGAATGAATACTAGGAGTAATTGGCTGATCTCCTTAACTATGTACCTTAACATCAAGAAAATGAGAGGTTTAGAATCAAGAAATTTATCATGGGATTAAAATCTTAAATTGGATGTGAAGTAGATGTGTAAGGTCCATCTAATATGGATTAGGTGTTTGATAAGGCAATCGAGCCATAACATAAACTTAAATCTCTTTCCCAAGTGAGACATAATTTAAAACAAAATAGAAGTTCAAAACTAGCTTTCAAAAAGAATAACTAGAAGTAGAGGAGTGGAGACTCCAAGGGTTAGTTAAAGAATTAAAACACTAGGTTTAAAAATGGTTTAGGGAACATGAAACTTGGTAATGGTTTCAATGGAAACCAATAGTCGTACAATAAAGGACTAGTTGGATGTTGTTTCATATGTGGAGGTGACCATTTTTATTGAGAATGACCTCAAGACAAGTCAAATAACAAAGGTTCTACTTTTTATCAAGGTACATTCCAACAATAGATTCATAAAACTATTGATAATCATCAGGCTGAGTATCAAGCTTCATCCATAGAAATATTAGGTATTTTGTTTGATCATCTCATTTTTATTTTGATTGAAATGGGAACTATAGAATGTTTCCTTTCTCCCATAATGTTTAGTAAATTGTGTAGAAAGTTTGGAGTTATGGATAATGCATGGTTGATAAAGTATCAAAATGAGTCAAAGGTCAAAGTTGATAAGCTTTTAGTGGAAGCTAATATTAGGTTGCTTGAGTTAAGTATAGTAGTGGATATTTTTGTAGCACTATTGGGATCATATGATGTAATCCTAGAAGTCAATTGCATTGTGAAGCATAAATCCAAGGTTGAATATTATTTGAATAAGGTTAAGTGTCAAGATGATTTTACAAATTAGACACAACTTTAGTGTGAGAAAATCAAGTTAAAGCTAAGGTATATTTCTATAATTCAACTCAAGAAAGATCAAAGGAAGGGATGAAAGTAATTTTTGGTTAAGATAAATGAGATGGAGGATTACTTTTTTTTAGAAAATTTCATGACATATTTCCAAAATAATTAGCAGGATTACCACCTAAGTGTGACTTTGATTTCTTGATTGATACCATACCAAAATTAGAACTATAGTCTAAGGTGTTGTACAAAATGATAACCACTAGATTGGTTGAGCTAAATGCATACATTTAGGAATTATTGTCAAAAGGGACGTTCGACCAAGTATGTCACCATGGGGTGCACCAGTTGTCTTTGTTAAGAAGAAAGATGGTATTATTGGCATGTGTACATATTATAAGATGTTGAATATAGAAATGATCAAGAATAGATATTTATTACCATGAATTGATGATCTGTTTAAACAAATGTAAGTTGAAATAGTCATTTTTAAGATTGATCTTAGAGTAAGGTATCAGTAGTTGAGGATTTGTGAAGAGGATATTCTAAAAATGGCATTCAAAACTTTATATGGTCACTACAAGTTCACAGTGTTACCATTTTGATTGACAAATGCTATATATGCATTTATGAATTTGATGAATAGTGTGTTTAGAGATTACCCAAATCATTTTATTTCATTATTTTTAGATGATATCATTATTTATTCCAAGGATGTGGAAGAGCACCTGCAACATCTAGAATTAGTTTTGTAGCATTTGTAAAGGCATAGGTTGTATGCAATATTATTTAAAAGTGTATTTTTCCAAAATATAGTGTAATATTTATGAAATATTATATCTATAAATAATATTTCAATGGATCCAAAAAAGATAAGAACCATAATGGACTATTTGGCACCAAAGAATGTGCATGAGGTAAGAAGTTTCATGGGATTAGTGAGCTATTACAGGAAATTTATTCTGAATTTCTCAAAGATAGCTAATTTAATTACCTTTATTAAGTTAAATAATCAAAGTTTCATCAAGTCAAATAAGTGTGAGGTGGCCTTTTAAAAAATGAAAAGGAAGCTTAATTCAACACTAGTGAGAAGAGTTCCTGATCCTAATGGTCATTTCTTGGTGATCACTAATGCATCTGGGGATGGACTTGGAGGAGTTCTTATGCAAGATGGATTAGTAGTAGCCTATAAGTCTAGGAAATTGAAGCTATATGATATGAATTATGAACCTCATGACCTATAACTTGCAATAATTATGCATGCTTTGCATGTTTAGAGGCATTATTTCTTAGGGAAACCATTTGAGATAAATATTAATAACTTGAGACTCAAGTACAAATGATCCATAAAATTCAATGATAAACTCTAAGTGAAATTTTAAAAGCATGGATTCTAAATTTCTCAACTTATATGATGTTGGAATGATTAAATATAATTAAAATCTGATCCAAATCAAGTTTCAAAACTGAAATAAAGGTGAATTAATAGATCACATCACATATCCATTGGAACTGTCAAATTTTTCAAATTCTTGATTTTATCCAATTTCTCGTAAATGATCAAATGAGTAATTTTTAAATTATAATTAAAATATGAATTATAATCTATAAATTAACTAAAAATGAAATGCAAAATAGAATTCAAAGATCAAAACATAGAAATTTTTTGTGGGGTTCAGAAATTCCTATGTCCTCGAGTTCGTATCGAACCGATCCATTGATTGTTGCTAAATTTGTAAGCCAAATAATACTTAAAAACAAAAAAAGATCATATCTCTCTAAAATAATAGTGATAAGACCTTTGAAAGACCTTGGCTGACTCAGCATGTCCTTCACCTTCCTGAGTCACACGTAGAGGTTTATCCAAATCAAAATTGGAAACTTATATAGCTCAAAATGGCATCACAAATTCTCCAAAATGGGAAATTGAATATACTACACAAAGAGTATCATTGTTATAAACAACTTTGTAGTTTACTCTAAGCTCTGATTCGGCCTCTAAGGGCTCCAAAATGACTAAATATTATAATCAGGTCTATAATCTCCAATACACAGTCGGCTTCGTGTGTGTATTCAAGTATAATTTTGTCCCTTTTATAACACTTCAACCTCTGTATCTAAAGTGTAAAAGGCCCTATCCTTTTGGGTGGTAGGTCAGGGGTTCAAAATAACTAGCCCTTTCTTTTAGGTGCTTTGATTGGGTTTAAAATTTTCTCCTCCTTGTTTGGCGCATCGACCTCCTCCTTGGGTGCTTAGACTTTGTCTTTTGTCCCACATGGCTAGGAATAAATGGCTTGCATGCATTTAAAAATATTTTCATCTCCTTAGAAAGTGTCAACATCCCCCTTTTGTGGGAGACTTGGTGCTAAGTGTTCATTCATGTTGGTAAATGCTAGCCTTATCCGCTTCTCACATGCCACGTGGCATGCATTCATGATGCATTCTCAAGATTATCCCTTGTGGCATAACCAAAAGTTTCTATGAACACCTATTGATTTCCACTTATCTCCACCTGATTGGTCCACTTGGCTTGCCCTCATTATGCCACATCATCTTATGACACCAAAATTTTCCCTATCGAACCAAAATTTTAGTGGCCTATAACTTTTGCATACGGTGTCCATTTTGCAAACAATGAAAAGTGTCAGAAATCTCTCGACAAGCTCTATATTGTGCCACCACCAAAAATCAGACTTTAAACCTTTATTAGATCTCAATTTTTGATCACACCTCCCCAATGGAAGGTTTTTGGTCTCTAAAAGTCTAATATCCCCTAAAATATTATAACTAGTCTACTGCATCCATGAAAATAGAACCCAATCATAGCAAGAGGTATAAATAATTGCATTAAATTTATTCACAATCAAACTAAAAAAAATCTTAATATAAAGGCATGAATAAGTGAATATGCAATTGCCAAAATGATTTCAACATATCAAACTACTTGTCCAAATGTCACATCCTATAAAGCGGTGAATTGTCAATAACTAAAACAATCCCCAATGTAACTACAAAACAAGTTTATAATGCTGAAAACATAAAATAAATGTTGTGGGCATGTTGCAATACAATTCGCTAGTATGGGACTTATATGCTAAGCAAATGAAAACAACCAAAAGTGTATGTTGCCTAACATCTAAACATGCCCATAGGGTTTTAACAATGCATCTATACATCCATGTGCCAAAAATAGATACATTAAAAATAGCAGTCTAATAAATATTGTAAGGAATTAACTCAACCTATAGCATGCATTCTTCTATTATCTCCAATTGATCAAATGAGTTCAAGTCCTTTAGACAACTCACACTGCATAAATAGGAGATTCAAAACCTTAGAGTTATCAAAAAGTGAGAATTGAAAAACTTCATATGATAAACCTGTCTTGAAGTGTTCCCATCAACTCTAATCTTCATTTATCAAAGCTTGTTCATTACCTTAGGTGAATTCATAACCATGCTTTCAAAAATAATGTAGTGATAATCCACTTAACCAGTTCTTTCTTCCTAGTGAAATTGATTGTCTTTGTGGATTCATTATCAATTGCATATTGTTGACTTAACCTCTTAAATGGATTTTCACTTGTAGGTTTTAGCTTATTCTATGTTGTATTGTGAACTACATTATGGATTGAATTAGCTTCATTAACCTTAGTGAGAGGTTTGTAAATCATCTTAGTTCTAACATTACTTGAATGTGAAGATGCATGAAGCTTAAAACATCTATCAATCCTATGTCCACTCACTTTACAATGAGTGCAAACATCCTTCTTAGGTGAGGGTCCCCTTTTGCCAATTCCCTTCTTATCATGAGAATGGTATTTCAAACATGTAATATGCTTAAACAAAGCTTTTCATTTCCAAAAAGTCTTAGCACCATGGTTATTCATCCCACAAAAAGTGCATGAAAATGATTGCATTATCTTTTGTACATTATATCCAAACTTATTAAAAGTATCATTTGGATCAAAAGATTTAGTGTAAGAATCAGGAGGTGGAATCTCAATACCTCTTTTACCTTTACACCTTTGAACTAGTGTCCTAGAACCCTTGCTATTGGAAGCTTGTCTTCCTTTAGGCATGGAAGAAACTTTTTCATCATCCACTTGCACACTAGTATAACCCAAACATGCATGAAGAGGTCTATGCTCAACCTAAATTGGGTTAGATATACCTTGGATATCTCTACCAATTTATCCTCCATTATAAACCATTTTAAACAATAATTTTGATCCTATGCCCTTAGTGTATCTTTCAAAATCACCAAAAACAATATTTTTTTTCTAGAATTAGAATCTAAAATGGTAGAAGAAGATGAAGATTTTTGTGGTGAAAAACTTACATTGCACTCAGTCATAGTCTCTACATCTAAAGTTGAAGGATTTACCTTTTCACACTCACCATATTTCAATCTAATCAAGAGCTCATCCTTGGATTCAAGCTCTGATTTTAACTTTGCCACTAGCAATTCAAGTGCAAATTTTTGGAATCTCAAGATTGCATTTTCATCTTTGATGACCTCAATTTGTGACAACTTGCCCATGGTTTCCTGAAAACACCTAATTCCACATTGCACACTACAATATAATCAATTTGCAAACCAATAATCCAACTATTCTGGAAGCAACTGTCAGTACACAACTAGAAGCAAACCATGCATTTTAACTGCTATGATACTAACTTAATCTGTAAACTTCACTAATAAACTCTAAGTGAAATTTTAAAAGTATCGATTCTAAATTTCTCAACTTATATGATGTTGGAATGATTAAATTTGATTAAAATCTGATCCAAATCAAGTTTTGAAACTGAAATAAAGGTGAATTAATAGATCACATCACATATCCATTGAAAATGTCAGATTTTTCAAATTGTTGATTTTATCCAATTTCACGTAAATGATCAAATGACTAATTTTTGCATTCTAATTAAAATATGAATTATAATTTGTAAATTAACTAAAAAAGAAATGCAAAATTGAATTCAAAGATCAAAACAAAGAAATTGTTTATGGGGTTTAGAAATTCCTACGTCCCCAAGTTCATATCGAACTAATCCATTAATTATTGCTAAATTTGCAAGCTAAATAATACTTACAAACAAAAAAAGATCATATCTCTCTACAATAATCATGATCAGACCTTTGAAAGACCTTGGCTAACTTAGCACGTCCTTCACCTTCCTGAATCACATGCAGAGGCTTCTACAAATCAAAATTGGAAACTTATATAGCTCAAAATAGCATCACCAATTCTCCAAAATGGGAAAATGAATATACTGTAAATATTGTATCAAAATTCTAAACAACTTTGTATTTTACTCTGAGCTCTGATTCAGCCTCTAAGGGCTCTAAAATGACTAAATACTATAATTGGGTCTATAATCTCAAATACACGATCGACTTCCTATGTGTATTCAAGTAAAATTTCATCCCTTTTATAACACTTCAACCTCTATAGCTAAAGTGGTCAAGGCCCTATCCTTTTGGGTGGAAAGTCAAGGGTTCAAAACCATGAGCCCTTTCTTTAAGGTGCTTTGACTAGGTTTGAATTTTTCTCCTCCTTGTTTGGCATGTTGGCCTCCTCTTTGGGCGCTCATACTTTGTCTTTTGTCCCACATAGCTTAGAATAAATGGCTTGCATGCATTTAAAAATCTCAGAACCTCCTTGGAAAGTGTCAATGTCCCCCTTTTGTGAGAGACTTGGTGCTAAGTGTTCATGCATGTTGGTAAATTCTAGCCTTGTCCTCTTCTCATGTGCCACGTGGCATGCATTCATGACCCATTCTCAAAATTCTCCCATGTGATGTAACCAGAAGTTACTATGAACACCTATTGACTACCACTTATTGCCATTTGATTGGTCCACTTGGCATGCCCTCATTACACCACGTCATATTATGACACTAAATTTTTACCTGTCAAACCAAAACTTCAGTGGCTTATAAATTTTGCATAAGGTGTCTATTTTTCAAACCATGAAAAGCATCAAAAATATCTTGATGAGATCTACAGTGTGCCACCACTAAAACTCAGACTTGAAACCATTATTAGAACTCAATTTTTGATCAACAAATTCACCCAGCTAAACTTGAATGCTCATCAAATATGAATGGTTAGAGTTTTTACCTAATTATGATTTTGATATTAATTATGTTAAAGGAAAGGAGAAAGGAGTAGTTGATGATCGAAGTTCTAGTAGGTATATAGAAGTTGTGGCTACTATTAGGAGTATTATTCAATATCACGTAATTACATTCTTGTTAAGATATGAATTTATTTTATTAGGTTAGTAAAGCATTGTCTAATTTTTTTTATAATTATAAGTATAAGGGATTCAAGATAGAGAATGATGGTCTTTTATAGTATAATGTTAGGATGTATGTGCCTAACAAAGAGAATCAGAAGAGCATAGCGCAAAAATAATTTTACAATGCCCCATATTCAAGACATTTAGGAGTAACCAAGCTCATGGCTAAGTGTAGACCACTCCATCATAGAAAGGAATCAATAGATGTAACAAATTTTGTGTCTTATTGTCTAAAATGTCAGTGTGTTAAAGTTAAACATGTGTACTAGCTCAATTATTATATCCACATGATATACCAAAATGGAAGTAGAAATTGATTAATATGGACTATGTCCAATGGTTATCGTTATCATGAAACTGACACGACATGATCTTGGTTGTAGTTGACAAAAAAACAAGGGTAGCCCACTTAATATAGGATAATTTCATAGATGATACACCTAAGATTGAAAAGATATTCATGAAGAATGTGTATTGATTTCATTCTTGTGTAGAGAAGATCATTTGACTATGAATTTAGCTCTGAGTATACAATTGAACTTCAACACTGCTTATCACCCATAAACTAATGGATAATTAGAATGATTTAACTAGGTTTTAGAAGATCTACTTTGTATGTATTTCATGGATCAACAATACAAATGGGATGAGTATATTCCATTGGTTGAGTTTGTCTATAAAAAATCATACCAATTAGCATTAAAGATTGATTTGTTTTAGGCATTATATAGAAAGAGGTGTAGAACACCAATCACTTAGGAAATTTTAAAAGACAAGGTAGTCTTTGAAATTGAGGTGCTTTCAAAAATAAAAGAGCGATTTAGGATAATCAAGTTGAGGTTGGCTAAGGCTAGTGATATAAAGTAAAGTTTTGTTGCTTTGAAAAGAATGACTATGTAGTTTTTTTTTGGTGATAAAGTGTTTATATGGGTTAAACCACATAAAATCTATATTAAATTTAGGAAGTGAATGAAACTTTCATCAAGATATGTGGAACCCTTTGAAGTTTTATAAGTGGTCAATTTTGTACCATATAGGCTTCCATTTTCACTAGATCTAGCTCTTTTTCATAATATCTTAATGTATTTTATCTTAAAAATCATGTTGTTAATCCTTCATACATGTTGGATTAGAATGATTTGTAGGTTCTAGACCTCAAGGTAGTCATGTTAGAACCAATCATAATAATTGACACTCGTAAATGCATTTTGCATAATAGAGAATTATCATAGTGCAAGGTCTAGTAGGACCAATGTTATGATGATAATTCCACTTGGGAGGACTATGATGAGTTTTTAAACATTTTTCCACTTTTTTTTTCTTGATTTACTACTGCATATTATATTAGTTTCTACTTAATAATGTTTCAAATTCAGAATTTGTGTTTGAATAAATGTCATCAAGATGATGACCAGCTTTAGGGGGAAAGGATGTCACATCCTGATTTATCTCAAAGCTAAATAACCTATTTGATCTATGGATTATCATGGTTTGTTAGTTTATTAACTATTTTTTTATTACACTTTATGTCATATGTTAATTATGGGATAGTTATGTGATGCCTAATTTACATGATTAGTTTTCTATGAGCTAGCAGTACTTTTATATTATGCACATTGTGATCATGTTTGTTAATTATACAACATTATTTTATGAATATAATGATATTTTAGGATAGCTACCTTAATTTTTGTGAGGTGGATGTCAGATAAATTCATTCCTCAGAGTGTGATGGAGGAAGAGCATAATCAAAGAGGGTGGTTTATATGGAAACATTGGGGTATGATAAAGAACAAAACTATAAATCCATGTACACACCACATTCATATTTCATGTTGTGTGATTAATTATTTGTGTAGATAGTTGTAGTATGATTTTTTTCTATTTGAATGTCTATTTTGATATTTTGTGTTCTTAGATCATTTTATGTGATTATGTTATTTCACTAATCTAGTTGTTGTTGATGTTAATAATTAGTTGTTTTGATAAATCTATACCTAACTAGTTTAACATGAATTACTACAACATTGTATATGGTTAAATATTCATTTATCAATGATTTTATATATTATTTGTTAGAAATAATTGATATATGATATTATATAATTAAGTCAGTTTATTTGTTACTATTTACATTTAAAGGATTACTATTATCAATGTTAATAGTGTAATATAAACTAGTAAAAGACCTAATGGATTATAAGCTCTTTTTACATATTAATTAATGATTTTGGCATGATGGAATGATATTTGTGTTTTGAATTTATAATGATGGGAAATAAACATAACATAATTCAAGGTGTTATAAAATATATCATTGTGAAATGATTGTATGAACATTATTATGTTTTCCAAATTGTATGCTAAAACCTATGAGTTACTATTAAACCTTTATGGTTAACTTATAACTAAATTTAAATGAATTATGTTTGTTTTTAGATGACTTTGTCACATTAAAGAATAGTATTTTTAATGCATATTTGTATTAACCATGCTATATAGTCATTATGTTGAGTAGTCGACAATTTTTGCATAAAAATAAAATGATTATTGACTAGTTGATATTTGACCTTGCATGGAATAAACATTGGTTATTGTCACTTGTTGTTTATTAGGTTTGGATAGTCAATTTATATTTAAGTCAATGGCATCCATGTTTATAAAGGGTATAAAAATATTATTTTGTTGAGTCTTAGGAAGTTTTGATATGATTAGGGTTTATAATCACTCGTCAACTCTAGGTTAACCATCATTTTATGAAAATCATGATGGAGTTTGGTTGTTGGCTACATGGTGGTGGACTATAGCATAGTGGGAGTTCTATTGAACTATTTTTGAATGCATAGTATTTAGTCAGATGAGTCAGTCTGTAATAGAGGAAAAGGTGGTTACAAATAAATTGATGGAGAAGAATATAAAAAATGATGAGAAGGATGTGAGGATGGAAAACAAAAAGAGAAGAAGGAGAAAGTTTGAATAAAGGAAGAAGAATATTTTGTATGGATTTCTTGGCATTATTATAATTAGAGGTCAATTTTGTACTTAAAATTCCTATGTGTGTAATGTTTGATGGGTTTCAAAATTGGAATAGTTATTGGCTTTTCATTTATTTGAAATGCTAAGGAAAAATATAAAATATGGTATGTATATAGAGCCTTTTAAAAGGATAGACCTCCACAAAACCCTACACCTAACCTAGGGTAACTTGAGGAAATTGGCTAAGGCTATAAGAATTGTCATGGTTATTTTGGCTTTAATTAAGGTCTATCCTAAACCCCTTTTCAATTTGAGAATCTCTATGATAGTATGGGAATGATTATTTCTTGATGGGTAAATATGATTTGGATTCAGCTAGTTTGTTGTTAAACCAATTATGATATATATTTATTAATGTATTTAAAAATATAGATTGAAACTTTAGATTGTATAAGGGTTTGATTGTCTGTAAACCTAATTGGATTTTGGATATAGACATATGGGTTCTTTAAACAAAAATTGAGTGTATAACATATATATATATATATATATATATATATATATATATATATATATATATATATATATATATGAGTATATACTTGATTTTAATCAATGACATATGTATGTGTGTGTGTATTTACATACACACAAGTGTGTGTGTGTGTGTGTGTGTGTGTGTGTGTGTGTGTGTGTGTGTGTGTGTGTGTGTGTGTGTGTGTGTGTGTGTGTGTGTGTGATTTTGAAGGAAACTATATGTATAGGGTACCTATATAGATGACCTTGAAATCATGTGCTTTGGTTTTCAAAATTAATTTTGTTCATTTTAAACACAAGTCATAATATTCATTATACACTCTGTTGTGAATCCCATA
This sequence comes from Torreya grandis, assembly GCA_037957365.1. Taxonomy (NCBI): domain Eukaryota; kingdom Viridiplantae; phylum Streptophyta; class Pinopsida; order Cupressales; family Taxaceae; genus Torreya; species Torreya grandis. Next base: position 82,043 of record JARHVA010004838.1, on the reverse strand, counting down.
ACCTACATTATTACTTATATATGGAATTAGGAACAAAATGGTAGAATCCATAAAAAAATAAGTTGGGAATGGGTAGGTGAAATGAATGAGCTATTGTTTTTAAACTCAGATGTATGCATAGATATATACATAAGAGGTTAGTTTTGTATGGTTAAGTTAAGATGTATTTGTATTCATTACATGTGAATTATGCAATTGTTTAGTTGTGATTGTGTATTATTGTTACATATTCCAATTGGTGTATGTTTAAGTAAGAGTCTAGCATAGTTGGTAAAAGACTGGGTTATATATATATATATATATATATATATATATATATATATATATATATATATGTATGTATGTATGTATGTATGTATGTATGTATGAATGAATGTATGTATGTATGTATGTATGTATGTATGTATGTATGTATAATTTTCTTGAAGATGTTTATGTGGTAAGTTTTGAGTTGTTATGATAGATTCCCAAGAACAACATAGTCAACTAATTGTATGTGTTTGGTCATATGCATATAATTAAATGCTAATTTGAATCAATTGATTTGAATAATAATGATTAAATTTAGATAAAAGAAATTGGTATAAATGGATGACTAGGTATATATGGAAAATCTACGTGTGAGTCAAACAAGAGTATTTAGATATATCTAGTTTAATAAAAGGTTTATGGGGATATTTTATTTTGATGGATATATATATGTAGAGTATATTAAATAATCTAAGACATTAAATAGTGAATGTATTATTATAGTATATTGTATACAATATAGTATTTGTATTGTATTGGAATTATATTTGAGGATTTTGAATATATACATGTACATTATACAAATACATGGTTGTGGAATATGTTATAAAATTGAAATTGATTATACCACATATATATATATATATATATATATATATATATATATATATATATATATATATATATATATATATATATATATATATATATAAACAGACACATAGCTATGTTGTGCTTGAAAACATTATTACAACATAGTGTTAAAATGGGTGCTTGTATGTATTTTAATGTTCATATATAAACACATTAAAATAATGTATTAAGAGTTTTAAATATAAAGCATATTATGATGTTTTGGACTTGATTTTGATTTTATGTGGTATATGAACAAATATTATAATCCTATATTATAATGATTGTTTGGGGGATGAAATAGCATTTTAAGTTAATTTGTGATTAAACTAACTAGTAGTCTAGATAAATCATTACCTTGATGGTATGTTATATTGAGGACTATTTTTTATTTTGTTTTTTATTCAGTAATACACTAGATGATTATGGATTCAATGCATTACATTTGATGGAGTAAAAGTGTATATTTAATAGTTTTGTACTTAGCATATTTTTTATCAGTTAAATGGAAATATTTTGAATGAATCTATTGGTTTTTATATTATTACATATTTTTAAAGAGAATCTCACATTCATTACTCTAAATAGATAATAGATAGATTTCACTGGTTTAATTAGCACCACCGATGTAAGATGAGGTATAATCTGATTGAGTGGTATGTATGAAATTGATTGATCCCAGATATTATTAATTATTGAAAATTTTGGCCAAAATAATGTTTATTATTAAACTGTCATTTCATATGTTGATATAGTTTTCATATTTGTGAGATATCATGTTAGAAAAGATTTTTTTATGATACACACTAAGTATTAGATATCTTCAACACATAGGTTCTAGTTTGTTACTCTAGATTTCCACACTATCATTATCCACCTATCTATGAAGGGAGGACCATATCCTTTATTGAGAGATAGCTAAGGGGATCTATGGTCCATGGTTTGTGTAAAAGTGCTCAAATAATGATCTCCCTCCCAGCTAGAATACCATACTAGAGACTACATTTGAGATTATAGATTGATACTTGAGTTGTGGAGACTCTTCAGTCATGGAGACTCCACTTCATGGAGATTTATATCAAGTTTTATTATTTGATATGTTATTATGTATTAATAAAAGTTGTAACATTTATAAATCACAATTTTATATTATTTTTTGTAACATTGTATCAATCCTAGATGAATTTGTACTATTTCATTTATGATTAGATGTAATATATATTATTTATTCAACATTGTTCATAATTGGTATATTTGTTCATGGTGATCCTTAGATAAGTGGCTTAGATAAAGACCTATTGGTTCAATAATAAATGTAGTTAGTTAAATATATCTAATTAAAATTCTCATAATGAAATCTTTAAGATGAATATGTCTAATTAATTAAAAAATAATAATATCTTTCAATAAATCCTAGTGGGAGTTTTACACAAGGTCCTCTGTACCTTTATATTCCATGCCAATTTAATTCATGAATTTATCTTCCATGCCTTTAAATTTCACATCAATGTCCTTTACACTATTCGTGTACTCTTTCTCTTCCATGTTATATCTCTAAAACACTTAGAATATATAAATACAAAAATTAGGGTCCAACATCAGAACCAAAATGTTGGGCCTTATCCTTTATTTTGCTCAACTAAATACTAGTTGCATGCATAAAGTAAATGATGAATCAAATGATCTAGGATGAAAACATATCGTGTGAGTAGTGACCTCATGCACTTACTTGAAGCATGCAACTAAAACTGGTTCCTGTTGATTCTACTGCAAAATGTTGGATAAACTTAGCTTTGTCTACCCTTAGGTACTTATATTAGCTACATTTATTTCTCATTTAATATAAAAATAATATTATGGTTAACCATTTTATTCACTCCACACATTCCACATACTTATGATTAACACCATAGCACTATATTGCCACATATTTTAGAATTTATAAATAAAAAAAAGATTTTATTGATTTCATTTGAAAATTATAGTTACTCATACACCATAACTTACTAATGAATGGAAGACTAAAAATATAATTAATTATAATTTCCTCTATATTATTCCCTTTCCATCTCTTTTATAATCAAAACTAAGGGGTATTTATACAAAACCCAAACCCTCTCCTTAGGTTACATCATTAATACAATAATGATTACTAAACAACATCTATTTCAGAAAAAGAATTTATGGCAAGCCATTACAATAGAATCATTTTGAATTGATTTTAATATCCCCCTATATATTCTTTAAGTTATATATATTTATTTTTTTGATCCTATTCTCTCACAAACCAATGTTAGATCCATGCCTGACTAGTCTCCTTTGATGATTCTATGAGATGCTTCTTAACCATCTCCACTTCCTACACCCTTGTCCAAATCTTGCATTTTTTACGAGTTTTAAATTTTATATTTCTCCTTGTTTTCTATATCCTTTTCTCCCACAACTCTCTCTTCAACTCCAAGGTCATGTGCACCTTTCTCTTCCACACCTTTCTATTTCATGCCAAAGTCCTCTATGTCATTCTTATGCCCATATTATTCTATGTTATGGCTCCAAACTCCTTAGAATATAAAACTATGAAATTTAGGGTTCAAAATAACCCCCATTAAACTAATATTTTTTCCCAAAATATGTTTAAGATTTCTCAAATATAAAAAATTTAGGTTTCATTTATTACACTTGGCATTTGATCTCCACACATTAGTTAAATGTAGTCTAAAGATTAGAAGTAATTGCTTCCACCTTTCCACATATACACTTCATTATATTAGAATATTATAATAACTAATCAACTTGAATCATCAAAATTTCAAGCTCATAATTTGAATCATTTTGTCCATCCTTGAGAAACATGACTTCTACCAAAATTTAATGTTGAAGTGATAAAAATCTAGCATTGGGTTCTTAGAGATGGGTGCTTATTTGTTTGTCTAGTTCATACACATCCTATAAAACCTTGGTGAATTAGGATATATATTTTATATTTAGCATGTCATAATACAACTATTAGTTTTGTTTCTCCTTGGGCTGAAGTCATGCTTTCAAAATTTTGTTTGGCTACACTAGGTTTATAAAAACACCTTTAGCAATGGGAACAATGGTTTTTAATTTGGTTAAAAATATTTTGAAGATGTACATGGAATTCATGAATTTTTATATTCCACATAATTATTCCTTTTGTGGGTTCACTTTTTTCTTTCATTTCTTGACTAGAATATCTAGTAGTGTTTGTAGTTTATCTATGGTGTTTACTAGTGAGAGGAATCCCATCAACAAGTGTTTGCTCACTCTTCAAGATTGTCAGGAAAAGGGATGATGTTAGTAGTTTATATGCCTTTAATATATCATGTCGGTGTTTCTATTCCTCTTGTTCTTCTTCAAGGCTTTACCTTTTCTCATGTTCCTCTTGATACATCTCAATGACCTAGTGATATTTTTGGCAAAGATGACCAACATCATTGTTATGGGGAAGATTTTTTCGAATGACCTCCAAGGCTAATTTTGGTAGGTTCATGCCTACTTGAGATTTATAACATTTAAATGTATCCACATAAATCAAATTTATAATATCTACCCCCTCTGGGCTTAAATTTTTGTTGGACTTAGGAATATCATAACAAACTTAATCATTGTATGTGTTCATAACAAAATATAGTTTGTGATGAGTTTGAATGGTTGATTGATTTTCTTGGAATAATCCCATGTATAATGTTGTTTATTTGGGTTTTATTTTAGGAATATGGTGGAAGTGGTAAGGTCATAATTAAATTCATTTTCTTGTTACAATTAGTATGTTTCTTTAATAGGCCCCTTGCACTTGTGAGGTTCATGCTCTATATATACAAGTTTAGGACCTATTTTTTTTTGGTCACTTTTTATAGTGTCTTGGTCCCTTGTGTTGGGTGATAACCTTATTAATGTCTCTTAATTAATAGGTTTTGGAGTATCAAAGTAAATTTTTGGATCCTCAAAAGTATGTTGTTATTTATTAAGTTCAGGGTTGTGTTTGTTTTTAGATTTCACTACTAGAAATGCTTCACCTTCTTTAGAGATCACAACTTTGGGTGTCAAAATATCTGACCTTGAATGTATATATGATGATTTTTTAATAGAGATTACCAATTTTATTTATTCTTTAGGAAACCCTTGAGTTTCATTATAAATGAGGATTGCCTTTGTCATTTAGTATCAGCTCAGGGTTATTCTTCTTTGTTGTATTATAATCAATGGATTTAGGTCTTGGCCTCTTTTAATTTTTTTTCCCCTTCCTAATATTGGTATTTTTGGTTGAGGAGGGAGGGGTTGTTGAGCATATATTAAACCAAAAATATTTTCCTCTACATGATCACCTTAAAAGGATTAATATCAATTATATCTAATTCATGTCTCTTTGTGTATGCTTGCTTTCCTAGATATACATATAAATTATGAAGAGTGTTAACCTTGATGTCAATCTTGTTATCATAAATTATTACATGCATCCACAATATAATTAATAGAAACCACAAAATATTTTTCAGTGAATCCATGGGGTAACTTGAGCTATCCCAAAAAGTTATCAGTTCTCTCCATCCATATCAACAAGAGTAAATAATATTATTTAATATAAAACTCATCATGATTCCCATATGCATGGTCAAATATTTGAGTGTATTCTACTCATTACTATAGAGATGATTACAAAGCAAGTTATTCAAGCATTAGTCCATAAATAATGAAACATGCATAAAGAACTAACTAACTAACTAAGCATATCTATTCCTATGTGAATTACAAAGGATATAAAGAAACAAATAAAATAAAGCAATAAAATATTACTTTTCCAAATGGATTAACCATACCCATGTGGCTCAAAATCATGTTCTCCCTTGATCAAGTATCCTTGTCTTGTCAACAATGGTGGCAAAATCCTTCAATGTATCAAGAACACTCCATAAAACCTAGGCTCATGATTCCAAATCACTAAGATAGCCTATCAATGAAGCTTGAAAACAAAATCAATGATCAAATGAAAATATTTATCTAAATAATTTAACATTATAACCTTGCAATATTAAATCTCAAAATTTATGTCCATGGCCTCTCTATTTATAGATATTTGAGATTGGTCAGGATCAACCATGACCGTCCATCTGAAGATTGAGTTATGTGGCCATGGATAATCCTAATATTTGTAATTAAATATATAAATATATTCATCATGACATTGGAAGAAGGGGTATTGAAGAGGCATGGGAGGCATTAACTAGGCATGGGTGACCCATAATGCTGATATTTGTGGCATTTATGGCCAAGGGATGTCTTCCAAGGAAATTAGGTCACTTGATGATGCACATAACATGAATCAATTTTCAAAAATAAATATTCAACAACTCTCATGGAAAATCCACTTAAGCTCTTGATTTGGATTAATTAAGCCTTAAACAAGGTTAATCAACATTTGTGCAATTATTTGAAAATTGGCCCTTAATTAATCAAAATGGTCAGAAAATCATATTATTGAGTTGTAATTTGACTCAAAAAGAATTAGAAGGTGAAGTTAGATGATTTGAAACCATATTTATATTTAGGATGTTTCCAACACAAAATAACAAAGGTACATGGTGTGTACCAATGAATTTAGGAGAAAAGAGTGATCCAAAGCATAAAATGTGAAATCATCATTTTGACTTGAAATGAATTGATCAAAGTTAGCTGACCCATAAATTGCATTGCCCTATTTAGGGATAATTTGACCTAAATTGGCACTTGTAAATGACAAGTTCAAACCATTTATCATGTTTAATGGATTTTGACCTAAAATGTGAATTTGAGAGTAATTCAAGTAATATTGATAATTTAAAAACAAATGGTGTTAGGAATTGGATGTCCACATTTTTCCCTTATTTGAGAAGGTGTAGTGAGACATTAAAGTGAAGCAACATACTTTTAAAGAAAATAGTTGTCAGGAATAAATTTGAATAGACCCCTAATGCCCCCTTGAGAGGACATACTAGGATGAAAGATAAGGATGGACTCTCAAAAAGAGAGAAAGAGTGAGAGGTTAACCCATGGAATAGATCACATCTAAACTAGCTAATACTTACACACATGATTACCATCAATGACAAAAATATAATTAAGAGGTATAATATGCCATAGAAATGAAGGAATGGGAAAGATATAATCCATAAATGTAAGGGACATAATGTAATATATCTAATTTGAGAGTACAAGATGTGCACTTACGACATTGATCAATCCCAAGATAAGTTACACACTAAAATATCGCCATCATGGGCATTAGTTTGGAGATCTTGGAATTAGAAGAAAAGAGAGAACATTCTACTTTAGGAATGGAAGCACCACTAGAATGGTGTCTCTAAAGCTAATACATAAGAAGTACTTTAGTAGAGTAGATTTGGTCATGATAAGATAGTTTTACCCTAGTAGGGTGAATCTTGATCATTGATAAATAGTAAATAATGATTTTTCCCCTATAGAGCTAATTTGATTTGAATGTGGTTTAGATGGTGGGCCCTAGCATGCATAATTGGCAAGAAAAAATAGCTTAAGGATATAACCAAAAAGATAGGTTAAAGTAAGTGGGTGCAAATGTACATGCAATGGTGTAATGGCTTAGAAAGCCATATAAAACCAAGCATATGACAATGCACAAAGTGATGAAAGAGATGAAAAAAATAATGGAGATAGATGAGCTGACCTCAATTAAAATTGAGGGATACCTACATAGTTCCATGGACTCATGTTCTAACATGAACTTCAAGCCAACGTAGTTCACCCAAGGTTGGGAGGGAATGGAATGGGGAATGATGAAAAATGACTAAGAATTGATTAGAATCACAATGTATTTGAAGAGATGCACATATCATCATAGAGAAAGATGCTTCAAATACATGTTACCTAGAAGTCTAATTCCATATCATGAGCCTAGGATTTACAAAGTGTTCTTGAGAATCATTTATTGGAGCCTATGTTGACGTTAAGACTTTGAGACCTAAGGAAAAAGTGCTTGCTATTAAAAAATAAATTAGGCATCATAAGTGTGAATAACTTAGAATGACATAAGATTCCAATTGCACTAAGCTAGTTCAAATGTGAATACCTAAAACTAAGGATAATGGTAAAATAATGACCAAAAGTAGAGTTACAATGATTTACATTTAAATAAAAAAGCAAAAGATAAAGAAAAAATATAAACATAAATGAAACTAAATTGAAATCAAGATATGATCTATAAATAATTAAGTAGGAACAATTTTTTTTAAAAACAAAAGGCAAAAACATCTTAACGATCTGAGATGAAGATATGAATAATCAAGATCCATATGCACCATCAAGGCATTATTGAACACAAAAGAGAAAATCAAAATTAAACAATAAAATAAGACACCAACAATAATAAAATAAACAAAATGGTTAGATAACAAATTAATAACATAGGATCAAGATATAAATAATCAAGATCCATGTGAATCATCAAGATGTTCTGAAACACAAAAGAGATAAGCAAAAAACAATCAAAGAAACATAGGTCCAATAATGGAGATAAGAAGTAATAAAAAGAGAAAAAGGAGAACAAATAAAAGGAGAGGTGTGAAATCACAACAAAACACAAATAAAACTCAAATAAACACATAAAAACAAAAAATAAGCTAGTGCAGTTTAAAGATAAATGTTTATGCATGTATAGTAGAGGCGTTACTTTCTACCACATCATAATAAAGAATAATGACAATTGTTCCCTAATTAAAGAGGAACAATGACAAAAGAAATGGGGGAAGAGAAGAAAATGAAGAGGTTGGCCAAGATGACTCCATATGTATAAGACAAGTGGATGCTACCTACATAGTTCCATGGATGCATGTTCCAACATGAACTTCAGGCCAAATGTAGTTCTCCAAGGAAATGGGATAGAAGAAAAATGATGATCAAACTAGTATGATTAATGTTATATAAGAAAAGGAAGATATGACAAATAAATGAGAATGGTCTAGAAAAAATAAGCTGATGAGATGAGAAATAATGACCTTGAAAATAACAAGTGGGTGGGACAAGATGACATGAAGTGGTGTTTTTGTGCTTGCAAAATGACAAGAGCATATAATGGTGGAATGAGAATGTACAAATTTATAGAAGCATGAGACAATGTTTTTGTTCATTTTTGGATCATGTTCTGATGATTTCAATATTTTTAAATTATTTATAATGTTTTTGGTGTTTTTGGAATAATATATGTACAAGGTGAGACCACCTAGTTAAGGAGATACATGTCCTGAGAGTAGAGGCTCCAATAAGATAGCTAAGCTAGCTACAATAGCCCATGCTCAAAAATTAGTGAGAGCGAGGGAAAGGGGGACTGAGGTGACCTCAACATGAATTGAGCATGACCTACATAGTCTTGAAATGTCCTCAATTCATAGTAATTCCATCCACACAAAAGGTGAAAAAAAACCAACTAGCTCCCAATAAGTTCTCAAATATAGAAAATGGCTAGTCAAATAAAAAAAGTAATGGAAAGGTGATGTGTTAATACATGATAAATATCTCCCCTAGTTTTCCCATAGGTAGTTATATCTAAGATACAACAACATAGGTCAATGATACTAATTTTCCCATAGGTGGTTATAATTAGTAGTAAGACTGGTGAAACACTGATTTACCCATAGGTAGTTATAAGCAACCTCACATAAAAAAACATAGATATAAGATGAAAGATATCTTGCTAGATCAACTATCACACTACTTTCATACTGTTAGGACCTAGAAGCATAGTTGATTACCATGTACAAGCAACTAAATGCAGAATTTAACCAAAAGTAACAAGTAACTAGAAATCAAAAATAACACAGAATATGAGAGACAATACCCAATTGTATTAATACTCTTCCAAAAATAAATTATAATGAAGAGATGCCACACTCTTCCACACCTTATAGGCTTCCCACACCAAGTGTACAGTAATTCACCTTCAAGATCTCACTCTCTCAATTAGGGTCCCAATACTCAACTCAAACACAGAGTTGGTGTTCACTTCCAACCAATCAGTATCACTACTGCCAGTACCACTAGTCAGTATCACTACTGCCAGTACACAAGTACTCCATGTACTCCACAATCAAGTACACACCACACTCTAAGTAGATCTCCCCTAGTCTTGCTACTTGTTGTGCTAATAATCTCCCTAATCTTATTGCCACCTACAAATCAACTTGGTTTTACAACACCTGCAAACCTAGACCACACACACACACACCTACAAATCAATGATCTTACTTACACATATAGATCTCTCTACACCCTAAAGAACCCTTATCCTTGCCTCACCAAGTCCTTATGATTCTCCAAACCAGTACCCTGATGGATCTTCTACCAGATGTTGCTATCCCACAGATCTACCTGATCATACACACTCAACACCCTTGTGGAACTAGGAGGAACACACCTTGCTCTCTTCACACTAAAGGAGCTAACCAAGCTCTCTCAAACTGGCACCCTTTTCAATACAGCCAATGAGTCTATTATATAGATCTCATTCAAACAATAATTAGACATCTAATTACAATAATTAGATCCACAGCTCAAGACTAAGATTAGCCTTTACATGCAAACAACCCATTTAACTAACTAACTATTCATAACAACCAGTTCTAGAATGCATAGGCAACTGACGTCAGTCCCTATCTATCTAGAGGTAACCAACATCAGCCGATCCATGATCGATGTCAGTAGCCCTATGCTCTGAATATGACTGACATCGGTTGTGCTATCGACGTTGGTTGATGTGCACCTTAGCAACCTCCTCCATGTCTGCATACAGTGAAGCTTTTAGCTCCACAACCTAACAATCTCTCGCTTGGAGATAAATAGATGCACTTGTACTTGTACTTATACATCATCTAATCTATTTCTTGGCTTGTATCCTTCTTCAAGATCAATCTTGAAGACCAACCACCACACACCTGTGGTGCACCTCCTGTCATCCAAGTAACCTACCATATCTGAAGTGCTTGAATCTGCATAGCATGTCAACCTACTATTGGTCCCTCTCAGATACCTGAGAACCCACTAAACTACTCTCCAATCCTCCTTTCCTAGATTGGCCACAAACTTGTTGATAACTCCCACTATTGGGGCAATATCAGGAAGTACACATGTAGTCAACCTCATCATGTGATTGGGGACCCTGTTCTATGAACTATCCATCCATAGGTGTGCTTTTCATTTTGCATCTTGCACTACCTTCACACAATCATCCTGTGACAACATCAACTTGTGATCTTCCCTATCTCTAGGATTACTCATGCCAAAGAATTTTGCTGCTCCCAAATTCTTCATGACATACCTCTGAACTAACTTTACCTTTTGCTCAAAAAAACATTGCATGTGTGACCCTACATCAAGTAAACACACAACATATAGTAATAGGATGATGCTGCAATCATCACCCAGCTTGGTAAAGAAACCACAATGGTTACAATGACATTGACTAAAGCCATGCTTTGTCATACACCTGTTAAACTTGTACCACTGTCTTATAGCTTCCTCAAGACCATATAACCTGGCCTTCTGTCTCATGTATCCATTCACTCTATTCTTTAACCAAGGAATCCATTCTTCTTTCAGTGCTTTCATACTAGCTGGCAACATTACCAAATCTTCCATTTGGTTTTGCATCCTAGGAATCAAATTCCTCATTCATGCCATGCTCCTACTGTTTCCTAGATCCTTCTTGCTCTATAGTGAGAAAAAAGTATAAAGAAGAGGAATAATGAATTTGAGGCTTACTTACCCTTTCAATCCTCCATATGGGCATTTGAGACTCCTTAATAACTTGTTATCTGCCCAAAATCTATTTCAGTGACTGACCTCAGTCACCACACAGTCTGAATCTGACTGACATAAGTTCCATGCAACTATCCTAACTGTCGATGCTAATTTCCTAACTAACATCAGTCTCTACCTATTGCCAATGTTAGTTTCCTGACCAACATCGGTATTACCTTACCTGACACCACCAGCTCTGGTCTACACATGACTGACATCAGCACCTATCTGTTTGATGCCAGTTCCTCCTGACTGATGTTGGTATCTATGTTCTCCTATGAGTGATGACTTTTTACTTGTGAGCTCTATTTGGATCAAAACCCTATCCAAATTGCCCTGCTCAGAGTTACTTAGCCTTCTCCACTGATCTCTATCCATCATCTCCTCCATGAACACCAAGGCTTTCCAATTCTTAAGTTTGTCAAACACATCTAAATTCTTCTTAAGAACATGCATCTCCTTCTTGCTCATGTGACCAAGCCTACAAAGCCATGTCTTCGCAACAGAATAAGAATCAGTAATACAAGAAAGTAGATAAAGAGTACTTGCTTTCTTACCACATGCTAATTCAAGTGCATCTTTGGTAACATTCCAAGAATCCACTGTGAGAGTTACTGTGCATCTTTCATCACCCAACTTTCTTGTAGAAATTAGCCACATCCAAGACTAGGACCTGCATGACCTCCTTCAACACCCATGTGTTGGTCGTCTACAATTTCAGCCACACTTCCCCTTTGCCAATACTTTGACAAGGCTCACCAATCCCAAAATAAATCTTTCCAAAGTCTCCAAAGACCTTAACATGGAAAAATATTCTATTTTGGACTGCATGGAAAGAGGCAACAGAATCTATAAACCAAGATTCTACTTTATCCAGGGAACATACAAGAGCAATCCATGCAACAATACCTGTAACATCTACTTCTTCATTCCCTTTATGATGATCTGCTATCAACCAACAATATTTCTTTACCTACTCTTTCTTTCCATAACACCGTAATTGACCATTCTTGCTTTTGAATTCCTCCATTCCTAGTGTACTTTCTTCTGCCATTGCTATACTCCCACTCAATCAAAAGCCCCTGAGAGTGACCTATAATCAAGCACAAACCTACTCCCTACAACCTTAGCTCTGATACCACTTATTAGGACCCAGAAGCACAATTGATTACCATGTACAAGCAACTAAATGCATAATTTAACCAGAAGTAACAAGTAACTAGAAATCAAAAATAACATAGAATATGAGAGATAATACCCAATTATATTAATACTTACAATGAAGAGATGCCACACTCTTCCACACCTTACAGGCTTCCCACACCAAGTGTATAATAATTCACCTTCAAGAGCTCACTCTCTCAATTATGGTCCCAACACACAACTCAAACACAGAGTTGGTATTCACCTCCAACTAGTCAGTATCACTACTGCCAGTACCACCAGTCAGTATCACTACTACCAGTACACAAGTACTCCACGTACTCCATGACTAATTACACACTGTACTCGAAGTAGATCTCCCCTAATCTTGCTACCTACTGTGTTGCTGATCTCCTTGATCTTGTTGCCACCTATAGATCAACTTGGTTTTGCAACACTTACAAACCTAGACCACACATACACACACACCTGCAAATCAATGATCTTACTTACACATGTAGATCTCTCTACACCTTGAAGAACCCTTATCCTTGCCTCACCAAGTCCTTATTATTCTCCAAACCAATACCCCGATGGATCTTCTACCAGATCTTGCTATCCCATAGATGTACCTGATCATACACACTTGGCACCCCTGTGGAACTAGGAGGAACAACCTTGCTCTCTTCACACTGAAGGAGCTAACCAAGCTCTCTCAAACTATCACCCTTTACAATATAGCCCATGAGTATATTATATAGATCTCATGCAAATAATAATTAGACATCTAATTACAATACTTAGATCCATAGCTTAAGACTAAAATTAGCCTATACATGCAAACAACCTGTTCAACTAACTAACTGTTCATCAACAACTAGTTCTGGAATGAACAGGTGACTGACATCGATCTCTATCTATCTAGAGGTGATTGATGTCGGTCGATCCATGACCAATGTCGGCAGCCCTATGCTCTGAATATGACTGACGTCGATTGCTGTGCACCTTAGCAACCTCCTCCATGTCTGCATACAATGAAGCTTTTAGCTCCATAACCTAACACAAAGACTATCATTGAAACATGGATTGGATTGATTATTAAAACTTGATTATAATCCTCTCATAAAAGGTGTAGGAAGAATCAAATGAATCAAGATAAAAATAGGATTGGGTAGGATGAGTAAAAAGAATAGGCTTTGGTATATAGTAAAGAAATAGTATAATAAAATGATCAGAATAAAATTGGATATAGTGGGAAAAAAATTTCCCCCAAGCAACAATTGGATCAGATTACTGACAAACTAGTGAGAGTGTTGGCTTACATTGCTCACAAAATAATGAGAGTGTTAAACTTAATAGTTACTCACAAAATGATGAGAGCATGAGAAAGGGGTGACTTGATCTGACCTTATTAAAAATTGAGTGCTACATACATAGTCCTAAAGGACCTCAAGTCAATGTAGTTCAAATGACATGGTTTATGGATCTTAATGGTATAATAATGCTTAAAAGGGAATATAGGGTTATCCCTAAGAGATGAGGAAAGGTAATGACAAATGGGTGAATCGTAGATTAAAAAATAGTTTTGTTGCTCTTGTTGACAGGGAGATGCATGTCCTAGATCAGCTATATAAGTTACTACCCAACACCCTTTTGAAACAAATACTCTATCAAGAACTTATTACTAATCTAGATCTCAATAATGTCTTCATGATCATCATAGATCATTGATTTTACTTCCTTCAAACATCAAGACAAGATATCCTTATAACCTTGATAAAGAAAAATGCTACTAGTGATGGTAGATAATGGTAGGATAAATGAGATAAGTGGTAAATAAATAGGTGGATGATAATGGAATGTATAATGAATGGGAAACAAATGAATATTAGGCCTTTTAGTCACACATAATGTTTTAGATTAAGGTAAAAATAGGTTTTGAAGGGACCCTGAAACCCTTTTACAGGATCAAAAAAGATAAAGCATTACCATGCACCAGGAAAAGCCAGCCTAAAACCTACTAAAAAGTAGCAACAAAAAAAAATTATACAAGGATAACCTTAAAAACTAGTAAACAATCAACCCCCTAATATCCCAAGAAATGCTCTAATATCTATTTTTAGAGGTAAATCTAGAATAGTTGCCTATCTACCATCAACAATATTATGCATACTTTTAAGCTCTCTAGTTTTCCTTATGGGTCTTCTTCCGGGTTTGTCAGGAGAACCAATATCCAGTTTCACCTTAAGATGTTGTTCATCTCTTTTTCTGAATTTATCCCTAGTAGAAACAAGCTGTTTCACCTTTGTTTGCTAGTCTTTTTTACTGCTTCTAGTTTCTACTCCCTTAGTATTCATATTTTTTCCACCCCTTTTTCTTTCGTTCTCATGAAGCTCATCCAAAGGGATATCATTATCAGCTTGAATCTCCCTAGACTGAGAAAGGAGAATATCTCCCTCTTCTGAATTATTTGTAGCTTCAGCCAAGATTTCTCCTTCTTCTAGTATAGTTTTGTCATCAGCATCTCCCCATCACTCTTCTATCCTTTGATAGCAAATGATTTGTCTTGATAGATCCGTCAAATCATCTATTCTTTGTACAGGTATTTTGATATCTGATTGCAGTCCATTTCCTTCTTTCTTAGAATTTTCTTTCTCAATAGAAAAATCTTTATACACCTCAGTTTGTGGAGCTTTAGGTTCTTCAAAAGAAGGCTCTTTATCCACCTCATCATCTAAATCTTTAGACTCTTCATTATTCTTTTGTTCTTGTCTATGATCTTCCTTGAGTTTCCATTCTTTCTTATGCTAAATTTTTCTCCCATCCAAAACACCACTCAGAAGGTTTTTGCTTTTGGATGGATAGTTTTTAAAGAAGTGCCCCTATTTCTTACAAGCATAGCAAGAATTAGGCAAATCTTTGAAAAATATCCCTTGAGTTTTTTTGCCCAACTTGGATATTATATCCACTTTTTCTGGGAGGTGATTCAGGTCTACCACTTTAACATAAAGTCTTGCACTTTGAAGTTTACATCTGGAAGCCGTAGCTTTATCCACTACCACAAGTTCACCAAAAGAACTGGCAATACCTTTAAAAATTTCCTCATGGCAAAAATCTAAAGGGAGTCTAGGAAGTCTAACCCAAATGGGGTGGTTGAGAAAAAAGAATCTGATAGATCCATGTTGGGCTCCCATTTTTTAATAGTTAGAGAACATTTACCAAAAGACCACGGTCCTCCACATAGAACCATATTCATGTCTTCTTTACAGTTGAAGATAAATGAGAAGAAACCATTCAACATTGGTGCCATTTCTATCTCTCCTCGAATTACCCATTTCCTTTTAACCATTTTTTTAAGAGATTCCAAATCTGGTCTTGCTCCTAAAAATTTACCCACTAGGGTGAAATCCATGGAAGACATAGAAAAATCTATTAAAGGTTCTGGAATAAAAACTTGAAACTCACCTTTCTCCCAGCAAGAGTTAGCAGTCACCGGTGGGAAAAGAGATTTTCCATTGGGTTTCTTGCCAAACAGAGATGACCACTTCTTTTGTTCTACATACTCTGCCTTCTTCACTTCTGAAGATTTTTCCTTATTAAAATGCACATTATCTTTCTCTGTTTTAGGCTCCTACCCCAACACAGCAGGAGTAGAATCCAGATGGGAGAGACACATAATGTTATTGATGCTAGATTTGACATAATTTTGGTTATGGTGGGGCCAAAGACCTTTGAATACGTTCTCGATACGACTATCAAATTGTTCTATTGCTTGATCTTGAGAGTAGCTACCATCTAATTATGCTATAAATTGGAATCTATTTTGATTTGATCTTTGATATTATCTTTAGTAAATATAGAAAAACTTATGTGCTCAACTATTGGTGCCTCGATGAGGTTCTCATAAATGAATTTGTTCTGATCATCCCATAATGGCTTCAAGAAGGTTTGACAAAGAGATGTTAACATTTGAATTTGATTGTGTTCTAGTACCTTCAAAAAGGTGTCACTAAAAGATTTTGAGTTTGATCTTTGCTTATCCCCTAGTGCCTACAAAAAGATTTCACTAGGAGATTGTTCTTTTTTTGAATGAATGTGGTCTTGGTCCCCTTGATATTTTGAAAATGTAATGTCACCATGGATGCAATTCATTAAAGTGTGGTTATGTTGGTCTCGATCAACACTTATGGTAGATGTAATGTCAATATAATGGATATGTTGGGTGGTAATAATGGGATGGTGAAAGGTAGAAAAATCTCATAGAAGATACTAGGAGAACTTGTGTTGATGCTGAAGTAATCATCCTCAAAAACTATAGAAGGATCACAAATATATACAAATTGATTTGCAAGGAAATTGTATCCAATGTTGTAACAACCAATTCTATAATTTTTTTTTACTCTGATTCTAAAACAAGGGACTCTAAATCCAATGTCATAATTGATTTTGATTCTTTTTTTAATTCTAAATCCAATGTTGGTTCAAAAATGGAACTTGACTCTAATATTGATTCTTCATCTGATATGGTTATTTTAATAATGTTCGATTGAATGCTAAATTTTTTATAGGTAATGGCCTATGATGGCATAATGATTTCAATAAGAACTAATTCATCTTGTAGGGGTTCAACATAGATTGACTAGTCTAAGTGAATCCCTTCAAAAAGAGGGAACCGCTCGGGTTCAACATAGATTGACTAGTCTAAGTGAATCCCTTCAAAAAGAGGGAACCGCTCAAGGGACATCTCGACAAAATTGTGTCTGTCAAAGTGAGACTCCTCAACTAGTGAGAAAAGATCAAGAGACACTTTATTGAGACTAGCTTATCAAGGAGATGAGGTTCTTAAAAAATAGGTAACATATGAATAGGTAAATTATCACAGTTTATCTTGTCATAAATGGGTGTTTCAACAATAACATGTTGGTTTTGGTTCACAATTGGTTGTAAAAGATAACTTTAAACACATTTTGATCCTCATAAGATGGCTTATGAAGAGGTAGCAGTTCTTTTTTAGGCTTGAAGATCGACATATAATTTTTAAAGTGGGGAACATTTAGCTTAGTGTGAACAATGGTTTGTGGTTCAAAAATAGACTCTCCAAAGATTAGACTATTGAAGAAGGGATACAAAACAATTGGTTCATCAAATGGAGGTTCACCAAAAATTGGTGATGGGCCAAGAATGGAAACAACTAGATGCTTCTTTATATGGTTACTTGTGCAAACCAAAGGAGGATGTCCTAAAATGGTAATGATTGGATGCTTCTTAGTTTGGTTTCTCATGCAAACCGAAGGAGGAGTTCCTAAAATGGTAATGATTGGATGCTTCTTAGTTTTATTGGGTATGAAAACCAAAGGAGGAGGTCCTAAAATGGTGATCTTGGTACATTATGGAGTTTGATTACTTACACAAGCCAAAGCATCCAAGTCTTCCTAATAAACCCAATCATTCCAATCATGAGTTGGATCATTATTTAGATCTTGACTATGTTCCCATGACTGATTTTTGTGAGGTGGATAGAAATCTATCTCAAAAACCATATTGTCACCATATGGGTCTTGACTAAAGTCATAAAAGTCATTTTGTATGGCCATTCTATCATAAGTTAGATTAGCCATGATTGCACCATAAGTGTAGCTAGACATATCTACATTTAATAAAGAAATCTCCGAAAATAGAAAGACTTAAAGTTTTGGAAACTCTAAAAAGTGATGTTTAAAAGATAAAAAGCTTAACCTTAGTTGAAATAGTGAATTTGCATCTCAAAAGTAGTTTGTGCCAAGATTTGGCATAAAACAACATAACGTCAAATATCTAACATCAAAGGTTTTTGAAGAAAGGTTGTGTTTTCCCAAACATAGTCACAAAAAATGATGAGGATAGGCACTCGAACAAACAAACAATCAATAGTGTTAAAAATTGGGTAATCATTTAACCGAAGCTATGCAACCCAAAATAAAAATATCTATGTACAAACCCCACAAATTGAGGCCTAAACATAAATCAATCAATGTTTAGATCTAAACATGACAAGGTTTGTAATGTTGAAGACTAGGATTAGACCAAACAAACTAGATAAGAATGAACAACATAGCAACGCATAAACAAGGTCCAAATAATATACATGATATGGTTTGAAAAAAAATGTTTTTGATACAATGGTAAACAGGTTCTTAAAATAAATTAAGAAGCCTAATAGTGTAAGCATGCTCAAATGATGTGGTCAATTGTTATGTTTCAAAGAATCAAAGGCAAAAAATATTTGACATGATTTGGGCAGCATAACGCTACCCTTCTTAGCTCAAATACATGATTTTGACATGGCTTATGATCAAACAAACAAGTTTTATCCTCAAATCATACTAATAAAATAATGACCAAAATACACTACGTATAATCATCCAAATCCTAACAAGGGTATGGAAAAATGGGGTTGACTAAAACTATCAAGGTTTCAATCATTCTAGGGGAATTAATTGCGCAATGAATTTCATGGAAAATGGTGCAAAATAAAATCATGGAAATTAGGTGACTACGGCATTGGCTAGTTGTAAAAAGGTTTAGTCCTTTTTACAACTACTACATCCTGATATTAACTTAGTATAGTGTGATGTTCAAATCCAGAAACATCCCATGTGAAACTTCAAAGGAGTCTAATGAAGTCAATGTTAGGAGGTGAAAATTTGAGGTCAAAGTTTACCTAAAGAATTCATGGGAGGTGATATAATCCCCCTCACAAGCCAAACTTGCATAAAAATAAATAAATAATGAAATAGAAAGACTTTAGGATTGTTTTCAAGCTCATCCAAAGTTTGATGAGTTTTTGGGGAGTGATTTAGACAACTTTATTTCTACGCCTTGGACTAGGCTATTTGCAATAGGAATGGTGCTTTTGATTCCAAGGGTTCATTAAAGGAGAAAAATAGAAGAGCATACATGCAACATTCCTCTTTTTTTCCAAACAAAATCTAATTAAACAACTATTAAAAACAAGAATTGATAATTGTGTTGAATTTTAAGCCCAAGTGAAGGATTTGGTGGTGTTTATTTGACCCCTTAGTCTTAGTTACAAACTTTTAAAACATTCATTTTAGCATCAAAATTTTTCATTAAACACCAAAAAAAGTTCCTAATTGATTTTTAAGCATACAAAAGGTGATCAAAATCATGTTTGTAGAAAATGTCAATTTTGGTCCTATAGCAAAAATGTCAGCATGCCCTTTAGCTTTGAAGTTCTTTGTCATTTTAAATAATAAACTTTGGAAAAAGAGCTCTCAGTTTTATGTTTTAAGAAAAACATAGTGATTGACATCAGTTATATCCAACTGATGATGGTTACTTTGGCTAAATGATGTCAGTTAACTAATTGACATTGGTTATACCAATTTGACCATCCCAATAGGTATCTAACTGATGTTGGTCTTGCCAATAAACATCGGTTACTATGTAAAACTATGGGAAACAAAAAATGGAAAAATAGAGTTAGTAAATTAATTTACAAGAATTTTGAGGGCCCAAATAAAAATTTTAAACATGTAAAATGATCTTCTTCAAATGTGAGATGTTTCTAGTCCCACCAGGCATGCCAAGATGTAGAGAGCATTAAAAATCAAGTTAGTCAAGCATTAGTCCATAAATAATGAAAAATGCGTAAAAAACTAACTAACTAAGCCTATCTATTCCTATGGGAATTACAAAGGATAACAAGAACAAATGAAAGAAAGCAACATCATATTACCTTTCCAAATGGATTAACCATACCCATGTGGCTCAAAAGCATGTTCTCCCTTGATCAAACATCTTTGTGTTTGTCAACAATGGTGGAAAACTCCTCCAATGTCTCAGGAACACTCCATAAAACCTAGGCTGATGATTCCAAATCACTAAACTAGCCTATCAATGAAGCTTTCAAACAAAATCAATGATCAAATGCAAATCCTTGTGGAAAAAATTTAACATTATAACTTTGCAATATGTAAGCTTAAAATTCATGCTCATGGTCTCTCTATTTATAGATTTTTGAGATTGGTCAAGATCAACCATGACTGTCCATCTCAAGATTGAGTGTGTGGCCATGGATAATCTTAATATTTAGAATTAAATCAATAATTATCTTCATTATGACCTTGGAGGAAGGGGAATTAAAGAGGCATGGGAAGCATTAACAAGGCATGGGTGACCCATAATCTTGATATTTGTTGCATTTATGGCATAGGTATGTCTTCCCAAGAAATGAGGTCACCTGATGATGCACATAATAGGAATCAATTTTCAAAAATAAATATTCAACAACTCTCATGGAAAATCCACTTAAGCTCTTGATTTAGATTAATTAGCCTTAAACAAGGTTAATCAACATTTGTGTAATTATTTGAAAATTGGCCCTCAATTAATCAAAATGGATAGAAAATCATATTACTAAGTTGTAATTTCACTCAGGAAGAATTAGAAGGTGATGTTAGATGTGTCAAAACCATAGTTCCATTTAAGATGTTTTTAACAAAAATAGCAAAGGTATGTGTCATGTATCAGTGAATTTAGGAGAAAAGAGTGATCTAGAGCACAAAAAGCAAAATCATCATTTTGACTCAAAATGAATTGATCAAAGTTAGTTGACCCATAAATTGCATTGCCCTATTTATGGATACTTTGACCTAAATTGACACTTGTAAATGACAATTTTGAACCATTTAGCATGTTTTCTGGATGTTGACCTAAAATGCCCATTTAAGTGTAGTTCGAGTAAGATTGACAATTTCAACACAAATGGTGTTAGGAATTGGATGTCTACAATTATCAAAATTTTCTTTTATCCCCTTAAACAAACCTTTGATCTTCATTTTGTAAGAGGGTATGATGAAGCCTAGACATGTATATTGTTTAAAACTCTTAGTAGGGGACTTGTGTTCTAATGGGTAGACCCACTTATGTTCTTTTTTGAAATACTCTAGGACATAAATTTCATTAAAAAAAAAAAAGCAAAATTAAAATCAAGATAGGGAAAATTGTGGTTAGGCAATTGATGGGCCTTTTCTATCACTTGTTTAATTCTCTTATAAAAATACTTGGAGTAATTGTATTTAGTCTCCTTTTCTAATTGAATTATGACATGCATATGGTCTGTATCCACCTCTTTCCATCTATCTATAACTCTAAATTTTTCATTTCCATGAGCATATCTACCTAAATAATGGGATATGAAAGACGTGTAATGTGCATAGCATGGCCTTCCTTCATCACCATCAACATTTTATCAATAAAATCTTGATCATTAAGTTCCACATGGTCATTATCTCCTAAACATAGTAACCCTCTTACCTTTTTGATCCATTGGGGGGTAATCCTCATTATGCACCTTACCAAGTAAATGTAGTCCTCATGGACATTAGGGCAAATTTAAATGTAAAATGGTTCTCCTAAGAGAATCTCAAAAATATGGAGAATGACATATAAAAATAATATAAATCATTTAATATATGACATCATCCCTTGGGGTGACCTCATCTAAAATAAAAAAAATAATATATATAATTTTATTATATAAAACTTACTAATTCCTGTAAATTAACTCACTTTGGTTAATGTTGACCCTACTTATTTGATTCTATATCTTCCTTCTTTTAAGAAAGTGTAAATGTTTTTTTTTTTTTTTTACGAAAAAAATATTTTGACATTAAATTTATGTTTGATATTTACAATTAATAAAAATATCCAAGAATCCCTATGCTCTAGGGAGGATCTTCCTTACACATTACATGGAATTTAGAAAATTATTATGAATAATATAAAATAGTTTTAATTTAGAAAGTTATTTTTTTTCTAATTTAAAAATATGTATAGCAAAAATCATGATTTAAATATTTTTAAGCTTTTTTATGTGTGAAATGTTTCCAATATAATTTATATTCCTTATTACTTCCACACAAATTTAAAAAGGGTTAATGGTTTGGTGTCATGTATACATCTTATTTGTCTCATGAAAGTGTGACATATTCACATGGATATATTATATACTTTGATAATTTTAGTTTCTAAATATTAATATATCATTATGTGACTTGTAATATGGTATGATTGAGGTGGTCTCCAAATGTACAATCAATTAAAACATTTAGATCATATTGTTTATGTCTCATTTCACATCATATTCTTTACGTCTCATTTATCATCATATTTTTTACATTTCATTTCACATGATATGATTAAAAACATATTGCTTATGATTAAAAACATATTGCTTATAGTCACAGATGATACACTGCATTAATTAATGAGCATAAACAGGTCCCATTTGAACACTTATTTATCATTTGTGATGTTTAACGGGAATAGGTCCCCTATATCATTAGCATATAGAATGGTATAAAAAATAATTCAATCGAGCCTGGGGAGTGGTACCTTATATTACAATCAAGGTAATGGCATAATATTGGTCATGACTCTATATATTTCATAATCAATTCATTTAATGTTTTTTATTTCTATAATTATTCCTTGACATAGTTATGTTTCTACCAATGAACATATATCATTTTGGTTGTATTTGCATATCAATAAATATCATTATTTATATGGATAAATGATATAAATATTATTTACAAGGATAATAAATATTATTATTTGGATAAAATATATAGAATAGTATTTTGTGGATATCAAATATTAATTATTTTTACAAAGACAATTTTAATAAATATTATTTATAAGAAAAATATTTTATTGTAAATTTATTTAGAAACATAAATTATAATAATAAAATGTAAGTTGGAAATATATAATCATTTACTCATATAAGAAATTAAATTATGTAATTTTTAGAAATTTGAGATTGAATTTGACTTTTGAGAAATAAAAAATCTCAAGGACTATCTAAGAAATATAGAAAGTATAGTGAATAAATATTTTTATGAGTCATCATATAAATATGCGGTCCCACTTAACCCATCTAATTAATTGATTTTTTTTATTTAAATAATTTTAAAAATAAAAATAAATGATTTCCTTTAGGATTTATTACATGGCCCATTTTACAGCTAAATTTTCCCTAATGTGTGTGAAATCAAAAATGGTTCCACCTCTTGAGGTTTCCCAAAGTATGGTAATTAGAAGAGTTAAAGTACACCCAAATCCTCCAGGAAATTATGAACTATGAGATCATAGGTGATCTTGTTTCTTATGTTTTAGTGCTTTGTCAGGTAGTCTCATTACAAGTCATCCTTATTCCTAGATTAATAATGATTGTAATCAATTAGTTGACAAGTGAAAACCTTCTATTCCAAATTATCCACATGAGACCTTGTAGTCAAGTATGAAGGTAATGCATTTATTTTATCAAGAATATAGGTAGAGGTGGTGTTTTGGTAGTCTTATTCCCTACACACACCATCTCTTATTTATGTTTTATAGACGTATCTTTTGCCAACTCTACAAGGTTCTTGCCTTATGCATCATTTTATTTCTAAATAATGGGTATACCAAAACCATCTTCTTAGATAAAATAGAACCAACATAATTTATTCCCTCATGATCTTATGCTTCATTGGTTATTTTCAATGGGTTTCTTATCCTTTTAGACTTATACTTTGGCTGCATCACCAACCAAGGTACCTAAAGGTTAACATGCGTTCAACCAATTATTCAAAATCAAAGTGTTTTATTGCCTTTAGAAAACTCAAAAAATCATTATCCTTCTTGCTTAAACCTTCTTAAATGTATACATAGTTTTTGAAACCCACCACTCACACACACATGCTCCCACAGTCACGTTCTCACTCCTCTATCTTTGAATGAGCTTCAACTCAACCTCCACTTCATTTTTTCGATCAGAATTCTATGAAAACACCTATGTTGTTTGTAAACACTTTTTTGAGATTCATAATATTTTAAAGTTTTCATCATTAAAAATGAGAATGAGAACTCTCTAGGCCTTTTATAGATAGGAATTTTTAAAAATAAACTACCCCTTCCCATGTCATCATCCATCACTTTGATAATTAATACTTAAAATGCCATGCCATAATGTCTATTTGAAACTCTTGCCATTTAATCCATTACCTCATCAATAAATGAACCTATACCATCCTTCTTTTCTAACTTGTGTTTTTCTTGAAATGCATGTCAGTTGTAAAAAAATCCATTTTATACATAGGAACTACCTTTTCCATTATAACCATTTTGTAATGGTGTTTCGTTTGCCATTTTCATACCATATTCTTGGGTCATACACCACCTTTTACGTGCCTCCTTATTTTGTAATATTTATTTGATCACATGTGATTCCTCCCAACCTTTTCTTTAGGAACTTTAACTTAATCAGTTTAAACATCATCAAACTTAACCCACATTAAAATATGTGTGTGGTCCTCCATGACATAACCTAATGATATTCATTTGTCAATAAGTTAATAGTGATAAATGGTAGAGATTTGAATACACGAGAGCACCACATATTATAAATTCAACCTAAAAAAATGTGTGCAATGAATGTCATGCTTATTTGAAAAAAAAAAGTCCTAAGTTAAAATATTAGCATACACCCTATTTATAGAGATTAAAAGTGTTACGTAGAATTATAGTGACGGGGCCAACTACCATTAAGATGTCTTAGAATGAATTTCCCATATAACCTTTTTAACTTAAAAAAGCTATTAGAAAGATATCAAGAATAATAAATAGACCATTCTACAAATTTTTTAATTTGATTGGATGGCATGTAAAGTTTAAATCATATACCAATACATGCATAACAAGATGATTTTTTTTTATTTTTATATATTGGTCATGTTAGGATTTTTATTTTTGTTTCTCAACCCCTTGGTTCCATTATGTGAGAATTCATGTTTCATCTAATTCAAGAAAAGATCCTAGTCAATCCTTTATGGATTATTCCTCATCTAATCCAACAACATGTGTAATATTCAAGAAAGGCACAAGGAATTCCATTAGTAAGACTAATTTGGTGCCAAAGACAAGGTTAAAGGGGGTAATTATTTTCAGACTTTTATATGTAGTTTGTTAATCCCATAAGACTAATGAAACCAATACTTCAAATCTTAATCAATGTATTACAAAGGAACTTATTGAATAATTCACCTATACCATTCGATTGAGGGTGATATGATTTGGTCTTAAGGAGTGAAATCATGAACTAAGCTAAGATGATGTGGACTATTGCATTGATAAATTGAGTGACATGATCACTGGTTAGACTTAATGGGTATTCATATCATGTAATTATATGTAACCATATAAATATGGTAGTGGTATTTAAATTACAATCATGTGTGGGTGTTGCTTCAACCCATCATGTGAGATAATTTGTGGTAGTAATGGTATAGTGCATGCCAATATATCTTTAAGTAACTTTAATGGGGCTAACCAAGTCAATATCCCATTTTTCAAATGGTTCATGATAGAACATTGGATGAAGGGGTATGTAATCCTATAAGTTTGATTTAACTATGCACTAACATATATGAAATTGGTGTGCATAGGCTTTGGCATCCTTGACTAATGTGGACCATCATAACTTGGATAGTATAAAGTTTCTTACCATTTTGAAACTGGCATAATGTCCTCCTATAACACCCTCATATAATTATTGAATTACTTAAACACACTCATACGATATTATATATCTTCATAATACCTCATCACATCCCATCTTATACAAGTCCTCTCTAATAAGTTGTAAGAGGGTAGTGTGAATATCTAGTTACTTCTTCTCTTGGGTGTTATGATGGTATAGTGCTTAGCATGTTATGATAAGATTAGTAGTTTATTAAAATCATTTAAGCATTTGTGTAACTTGGAATATTTTAACATCATTTAAATTATATTATATTACATGTGTCAGTTTGTTAGATTGAATACATAAGAGGTGTTTTAGGTTAAAATTAGTTTAGCCTAGTTTCACAACCATGGAGAATTTGAACTCTTGAAATAGGAAAATCCATCAATAAATCCATTTGTCTTAACATTGGATTATTATAAAAATACATCAATGATTCATGACATTATATAAGACAAATTTAGTGGCAAAAAATTATTGATGAAACTTCTAGATCACATAAAACCTGGACAGTGCCTCACAATTTGTAGTAGAGTTGTTTATTTTAGCTAGTATGAGTTTATGAATAGAAACTTAAATGGGATAAGAAACATTTAATTTAACATGTTATGCAAGGATGGAACCCATTTCCATGACTAAATAATTGGCATGAACATGAATGGCTACATCTAATTCAATAACTAGAGAATATACACAATCACTAGTTTTTACTAGAGATCCTCAAATGCATACTAGTGTCTAGTAGTCCATAGTAATAAGCCATTATATTTGAGTAATTATTCTATAAAATATTTTTTGTTAGCATAAACCCAAATGAACTTACCATATTATCTAATGTGACCTAATAAGGCACAAGCCTCACATTGAGTGTTTAGATTTGGTAGTTGGACAATGACTACAATCTTTGATGGATCCACTAGTAATCCATATTGATAAATGATGTGTCCTAACATGATTCTAAATAGTGTGTAAAATTTATAGTTTGTAATATTTAAGGAAATATAAATTTGATAACAACACTCAAACATGAGGAACAAATTATCGTGGTATTCATGTATTAAACCATAAATAGTTCTTGAAATTGTATCAAATAGAGCCAAGGCAAGACTATAAAGTTCTTGAAATATGGCCAAGTTATCCTTAGGTGTGCCATGCATGTGACTTATGTGGTTTTCAAATAGTGCATGATCTCCTATTACTAATTGGTATATTATTTTTAAGGATAAATGTAAATTAGTCTCTAGAGAAGAAAATGAAAACATTAAAACTAATCCATGTGTGATATTCCTCCATTTATCCATTCCCCTATGGTATTGTCGATGGATTTACTAAACCATAGAACAAACACATAAAGTACCATAAAATTGATGAATCCATAAGGCATATGGTAAAAATGTTTCTTTGGTGTTCTAAAGGCTTTCATAATTTGTTAGATGGTCTTCTATATAAGAAACACAATCATAACTCAGGGTGGAATGAACATGGTTGTCATGGTGGAAGTGATAGTGCATAACGATGCATACTTGTTCCCATGTCTGTAATTGGTATCGATGAGTAGACCACTACCAAGAAGTTGTTCCTTGAAACAAAATTTTGAGCATGTTTAAATTTTCACCTTCATTAACATAATAGTCTTCCAATTATTTCAAATAATCTTTGACCTTAGTTTGACTGTTGAACTGAGGTGCATGTTTAAGCCTCAAGGGTGGTAGACCAATGATGTCAATTTTTTTTGGCATTGAGATAATTTGAGGGAGGAAATTAAGTGTATATCAAGGACAACATAAACAAGCCTTGTAATATCATATGATACTTGAGTCCATTGGTCATAATCAAAACTTGTAGTGTCTGAAATGGATTTCACATCTTCCTATTATACTATGTCATTAATAGTAGGATCCACATATTCATTCTCTTGGGAAGTCATGTTATAAATAGTGTTGAGGTCCTTATCAACATTGATATTTTACATAAATGGAGGCCCTTGGTCATTATTTATAAGGATGAAAACATGTTAGGTTCCATTATCAAAGGTGATATAAAAATTCTTGAAATGTAAATTAGCATTGTTAGCATAAGACCATAGTCTACCCAAGAGAGAAGAAAATTCATTAGCTTCAACAATCTCAATCACTTCAAATTCACCCTTAAACATGAAAACTAAGATGTTAAATATGGAATATTTAAGAATTCTTATAGGTAGTGTATGAATATTATTAGCCATAAATAAAACATGTGGGGAAGGATGCAAAGTGAGGATCCACACTTATTTCTAGACATCTTTTGTCAGAAAATTAACCTCCATACTAGTGTGTACTAGTATATCATAGATAATCTAGAAATAAATGGATTCATTTAAAAGGATATCTTTATCACATTATACATTTTGTTAGACATGAGTCTCTTATCTATGAACATGGTTCAAACTTTGAATCTATGAATAATTTTTTTGTTTGTTGTCATAATCAATTGCTTAGGAGGGGGATGATTTCTTCATTAAGGAATAACTTTCATGGATCAAAAAATTCATCATGCCTTTAGTTTTTGGTTACTATATCTTGTGTATCTCGATACACATGGTAGCATCATTGTCTTTAAAAAATTTAATTTCTCCTTGTAACTCCCTACCAAGGCCATTATTTCATGAAACACTTCTTTTTGATGTTGGTCATATAGATAGTGTTGTGCATGAGGTTATTAACACTAAACATTTTAAACATGTGGATTTTAAACAACAAGTTGAGAATGAGCACCACTCAAGGTAAAGATATTGATATTGGGTCCAACTAGAGTGGCAGGGTGTAGTTTCCACTTAGTAATTAGATTTTTATAAACACAAATCATTTTAAGACCATTCTCATTATGTTTTTAGGTAATAGGAGAATACAAATTTGGACATTAT
Organism: Torreya grandis; assembly: GCA_037957365.1. Taxonomy (NCBI): domain Eukaryota; kingdom Viridiplantae; phylum Streptophyta; class Pinopsida; order Cupressales; family Taxaceae; genus Torreya; species Torreya grandis. The sequence goes on along the minus strand of JARHVA010004838.1, from coordinate 52,719 downwards.
TCTATTCAATGTTAATTTTTACAAAAGGAAAAAATAGGATAGACTATGCAATCACATTGTTAGTGGTTCATAGATCTACACTTAAAACATGTCTTGGGTGGAAAGAAATCATCTCCTCATATATTGCCATGACCTCAACCTATGAAAGATAGAATCCCATATATTTACTATGTGTTATATATAAAATATTTGAGAGTCACTCATGCATGTGTTTGATGAATATCATCGATGACCTGATAGTCATTAGTATCATGGGTATAAACATCACATATCTTATAATAAGTGACACTTTAGCTTGGCTGGTATGTTGAATTAAAGCACAAATTTGTATATCATGGTCTTCTTTGAAGATTTTATATGACTATTTTAACATAGCATGAGAATTCCTTCATGGAGAATTGTTCTTATTATGACCCTCTAGTTCATAGTCAACAAACCTCAAGATACTTTAAGTGTCATGAGCATTACTAAACATAAGCTTCGCCAGATGTAAATCGATGAAAATAATTTTGGAATACATAAAGGGTATGATTATCATGTATATACTTCCCAAAACTTTATTTATAAGGTTAGCTTCTAATTCCTCACACAGATAAATAAAGTTCTTCTAGAATAAGGCTCATCAAAAAGGAAGTAATAATACTCCTACAAACCATTGAGCATTATGAACTCGATTTATTTACAATGATAGATTATAAATAAGGGGTTAAAATCAAGAATCATAGATGCAAACACTCTTAGTGAGCTCTTTCTCAATATATTTTAAAGTAACAATACTTTATTGCTTAAACTTAAGAATGTCAAATTACTGAAGAAAAGAGGTTTTCAATAGCTCATAGTTTAGAATAGATTTTTTAGAATAAAAAATTCCATACCATTTGTGTGCACAATACCAAATGAATATAAATTATGCCCTACATCCACCAAATGAGTTGAAACTTATGAACATGTTCAACAACATTCTCAAAACCTTAATACTTAAGAAGATGAAGGGCCATCTCATAGTATATTTTAGGTACATTGTGTGGTTACAATAGAAAATATGGTGGTGGTCCTCTAATTCCTCCCAAACCTGATGCTAGAGGTCCACTAATTCCTCCTAAGCCACCTCTTTATCCTCTTTCACCTCTAGTAGATCCACTTCTAGTCATATTTCCTACATCTCCTAGAGTAATAGCAGCACCCGAAACATTGGGAGCTAAGGGAGGTTGATTAGTTAGAGTTAGGTTTATATTTTTCCCACTAATTATATTTGGTCCACTTATAATTATAAGGTTATCCATATGTCTTAAATCCACTATAAAGGTAAAGGTTAATGTTTAATTTAGTTATCCTTGATGTAAAATGCTATTTAGTTGGCCTTGATTTAAAATGTTACTTTGAACATGTACTCCTAGAGTCTCTCTTATGTATTTATATTAAAAATCAGATTTAGAGTCCACAATATCAATATCGTAACCTCTTAAAATAATTACATCAAACTCATATGCATGATAATTTACTGGGGTGGGTGAATTAAGCCTAATTAGATTGGGTTCCACTATCACCAATGTTGATCACATGTATTTCATCCATACTTGTGCCAATAAAAGACATGGATCCATGGTTAGGGAACAATTATTATGCATTTTTTCCTTATTTTATATTCTATTGAAACTTAAAGGATCCTCCTATTTTCCCTTGGCATCACTATGTATCATGGCCTTACACCTGACACCATCATACATGCACTTTCATAGTTTTCACTGATTCACTTCCATACTGAACTACCAATGTATACCCTTTCATTCCACCACTATTTTAACTACTCATGCATGAAATTTTGATCCATCCATGGTAGATTGCTCAAGACTAGAGTCAGCCATAAATTTATTAATTTTTAAGGGAAACTATCTTAGATACCTTTCATGTGGTTCCCATAAGAAATTAAATCATGCTTCCTCTAAAAAATAATATGTAGACATAATGTATACCAATATGTATTTATTTAGTGTTCAATTACACTAGATATCTAACACGTGTCCAAGTAGTTATTTACTTTTCCAAGTCTATAAGATGATCTTATATCTACTGAGCTTTTCATCTATAATTTATCAAGTGATCTTACGCATATGTTGAAAGCTCAGCATATAACTAGATGGGTAGTTATACAAAGAAGATTTAAAATAAATAATAATACATATGCTGAAATATATATTATCATGAAGAAACCCCTATCTAATATATAAAATCATCTACTATGTCAATGCAATGCTCGACATTTTCTAAAGATAGTCAATCGAGCATCTTTTTATCATCACACTAAAAATTACAATGGGTCCTAGAAATAGAACAAAAGTATTGGGCCTTCTATTTAGTTTTATTAACCAAATAATATTCATGTACCTAAAAGAAAGAAGACAAAAAACTAGTACATTGGCATATCATGTGATTGGTAACTTTACATGCTCATTTGAAATACATAAAACCATAATTGGTTCTCACTAATTTTGATGCACAGTGGTGGATAAAATTAACTTTAACTACAATTAAGCACTTGGTTTATTTAAATTTAGTTTTCAATACTATAAACATCATATTATGGTTAACCATTTTATTCACTTCATACATTGCACATACTTCTATTTAGCTCCATAGTAACAGATTGACACATATTTTAGAATTTGTAGATAAAAATAGTGATTTCATGGATTTCATTTGAGAATTAAAATAACTTTTAAACCATATTTTACTAATGAATGGAAGATTACAAATATAGTTTAGTAACATTTCATCTCTAGTATTCCATTTTTGTCTCTTTTCAAAACAAAACTAAGGGGTATATACATAACCCAACTCCTCTCCTTAGGTTACATCATTTATACAATAGTGAAAACTATCCAATGACTATATCAAAAAAAGAAGCCATGGTGGGATATTAAAATATAATCATTTTGATTCAGACCTAATGAACCCTTATATATTATCTCCATGTTATGTATCTATGCTTGTTTTCCTATTCTCTCATGAAACTGTACTAGATTCATGCTTGCCTAGTCTCCTCTGATGCTTCCATGATGTATGTCTCTAATTATTGTATATTTGTCCATGTCTCATGATTTTTTTCAAGTCCTACATCTCTTTTCTCATTTTTTTCTATCCTTTTCTCTCATAACTCAATCTTTCATGCCAAGGTCATTTTTACCTTTTTCTTCTACACCTTTCTCTTCGATGGATTTATCTTTCACATCAAGGTCCTCCATACCATTCTCATGCCCTTGCTCTTCTATGATATTTCTCTAAAACCCTTATAATATATAAATATAAAATTTTGGGTCTAATAGATGTAACCACCTAAATCCTTATAGGTCTTATCTCACATTTCTTCTGGTATGTTCAAAATATGTGGATAGGATTCTGTCTTTGTCAAATTATCAAAACATAAATTTTTCACCCTTGTAGTGATCATGGGAAAAATATGTTAGTGGGAACATCATGCTGAGTTTCCCCAAGAACCCCTCTATCAATGGAAATTTCCTACATAGACAATGTAGATTAGAAATCTATGAGAAATTGGTTAATGTTAGTGAACAAATCAAAAACAAATTAAAAATATAACTTCTCAATTCTAATCCCTAAGTTGAGCTATATGATTAACAAACAATAAATGCATAATATAAGATAAAATCAATGCTTATAAAGAGGTTGGTTTAGATTTGAGCATGATTAAGCCCATAACATACTCAAATAATGGAAAGAACATATAAATAATAATAGAGTACATGAAATATTTTAAACACATTGATTATATAATTTATCACTCTTTGATATGAATAATATATGGGCTATTAAATATAAAAGATAGAATAACCATTGCCTAAGGAATAAGAAGGCAAACTAATAAAAAACCTATTAATAGAGATGCAAGTTATTGATACCTAAATGTGTATCATAGGTGCCTAGAGTGTTTAAGAACACTTCTCATTTTAGAATTATAGGAATTTAGTGCATGAGTTGTAGGTTGTGATAATCCTATTATCTATTGATGGAATAAACATAAAGCAAGTGGACCATTCACAATATTTATAATGATTGGTGGTTGGGAGCCACCATGGATAAATAGTTGATCTATGCAAAATATGAAGTATTCTATGATAATTTAAATAAAATATGATCAAGAGATAATCTAATAACTAATCTAAGATGGATATATACAATGAGAACTAAACTAGAGTTATCTAATTAAAATAAGATCAAAATTAAGGGTAGGGAAGAAAAGAAATGTTGTTGATCTTCATTCCAAATATTATGAGAAAGTTCAAATATCATCTAGGCATGCACTTAACCAATGTATAACATGACTTAGCATAAGCTCAAATCTTACTACACATCAGGCAAGATTATAAGGATGGTTAAAACAATGGAAATAAGAATCAAGGCTAATTTAAATATTTACCTTGAAGGCAAATAATAATAGCCCAAATGCAAGAATAGTAAGAAAATAAAATGAACCTAGCATTGGCATAAGTTAACAACTCTTCAATTAAAGGTGCACATGAAGAATTAATTAGAACCATTAAAATATACAAGTTAGAACAACAAGTGAGAGAGAAATCATAATAACAAATGACACAAATGAATAGGGATAATATTTTCATAATTCCTCGATTGTATTAGTTCCTCAAAATTTTACAAAGTTATTTTGGTTCTAAGAACTCCCATCTTTTGATAATGGACCATATCCCTTTTATATTAGATCAAGGTAGTATGTTGGTCAATCTCATCTAATTACATTTGTATAAGTGTATAGGATAACCATCCTTTTGATATATTCTAAAACTATTGACTTTTTCTAATGGACTAACTTATAGACAATGTGGTCTTACAAATTTCACATGCCTATAAAAAATAATGTCCTATTTGAAAATATTATATAATGATGGTTATAAAAAGAACATTCTTATTTTGTCTAAATTTGGGACCCACTAAATAATTATGGATCGAATCATCTTCATACATGAAATAATTGATCTCCCTTTAGGTCAATAATAATGCCCATAGGGTCTAGTTATGTCATGTCCCTTTTTCAATTGACATGTTCTGAGTTCATGGTTAGCCTATTATGCGACCTTCGTAGGCTAATAGGATGGATAGAGGGTCATAATGGAGCTTGGTTTGACTTTGATTCACAGGATTTCTACATTTTATTTTCATTCAAGTTATTTCAGACACATTTGGCTTGAGCCCCTACTTTTTAGGGATGCTTGATATGCAGCGGAGCGCCTTTATTGTGGTATGGTTATGTGCGAAATCACTCCTTGATTCACTAGCTTCGATTGGTTCATGGATTTGACATGTATTGAGGGAGATATTAATATTTGATTGATTTAATCAAATATTAATTATTTAGCCTATTTTTAATTAGAAACCCTAATTCTAATTTAAGAAACCCTAATTAGGGCAAGCATATCTTTTTGAGGGTATAAGGGTTTCTCATGGAGGCCATTTTTGATTAGCCATTGATTATTGATTATTGATTATTGATTATTGATTATTGATTATTGATTTTGAGAATTTCTTCTATGAAGACTGAGCCTAGGGTTCCAGGATTCCTTTTGCATTGGAGAACATTCCCTCTTCAATGTGTGCAATTAAGAGGCTGTGGAATATCAGCTGATCTATTGCCAAAGTGAGAGATAGCTTCATCCAGAAGTTATCACAGAATTTCAGGTTTGAGAGATAACTTCACACAGAAGTTATTACAGATATTCCAGGTATTTATTGCTTTATGTTTTGATTCAATAAATTATACAGCTAGAGATCTTCTGTGCTAGAGACATATATTTTCAGATCAGGAGTTGAAAATAGGGAAGTTTTGCTTAATTGGCGGCCGTATAAAGTTCGTACAGGTCCGTACAGATCAGCTCAGGCACTAACCACGATAGATAGAGAGTTTCCAGTGACCAACATCGGTCGACTAAAGACCGATGTCAGTGGAAAGCTGACCTGCAGTGACCGACGTCGGCAGTTTATCGACCGACGTCAAAGACTGTGTGTTCGACACAGCAGGCCGAGACCTTCCAGAATTCAATTTTCACTTCCAATTTTGCTAAGCCAGGGTTTTTTAAGATTGTATTTCATATTTATATGCATAAGAAAGGATTGAAATTGTAATAGTTTAGAAGGACAAGTGATAAGATCTGTAATTTGCTATTAAGAGACTATATTATTGTGATCATTCTGAATTTATTCAACAGAAGTTATATCTTGTTTAGAGTTTTTTTTGTTGCTATATTTCCTATTTGGAGGGGATATTACAGTGGTATCAGAGCTAAATCCTGCCAGCCTGAGGGTGTATAGATCTTATGTAGCCACAAGAGTTGGGACCACACAAGTATAACACACGTAGCAGAGCCTTGCTTGAAGGTACCCAGGTGTTAGCTCAGCTACCGATCATCATGAGTGGCAGACGTGAGGGCAGCCCACCTAGGGGCCACAGGTACGATGCTGAATAGGACACCAGAGAATTTCACCGTGCTATGATGACAAGCCAACAGCAGATGAATCAGACACTACAGGCACTTATGACTATGATAAGGGATATGAATGTGCCTAATGGACAGAATGGGGGCCAAAGAGATGACAGGAGTGCTACGGTTAATCAGAGACCACAACAGACTCACTCCAGAATAGCCGATAGACCTACCCGTCCTACATTTGTTCCAGAAGAACTAGAGGCACTAGCAGAGGAGGCAGGGAATAACCCATTTACAGATGTTTACATGGCTGCAAATGATGAGTGGGACTTATTACCTCCTCATGTTCAAGAGTGGAGGACCTTTGACTATTTTTTTAATCTTAGGAGAGAGCACTACAAATTGGTTAGACAGGACAGGAGGCCTAGAGTTCAGTTCAGTGAGCTGAAGAAGGCTACTGGTAAGCTTTCTTTGACTACTTTTGATGGTAGCGACAAGATGACAGCTCAAGCTTGGGTTCATAAGCTTGACACCTTTTTGGCATTGAGACCAATGTCAGAGATAGAGGCCATCAAATACGCCACTTTGCACTTGGATGGAGTAGCACATGATTGGTGGTACCATGGTATGGTAACACTTCAGCATAATCAGGTAACAGAGTACCAGGACTTTGTGGATAGATTGGTTGAGCGGTTTGACAGGAAAGATCCCGAGGTTTACTTTCGAGATCTGGCACAGTTGAGACAAATAGGTAACTTGGAGTCCTTCATTGGTGAGTTTCAGAGATTGGTAGTCATGGTGCCCAATATTTCAGAGCGTAGATTGGTAGTTCTCTTCATAGATGGATTGAGAGAGCCATTGAGAGGTTGGATCAAAGCCTTTGATCCTCCTTCTTTACAGGTAGCTATGAAGAAGGCACGGAGTATGGAGATGGTAGCCCCATCCAATAAATTTAACTCTAGAGGTGCTTCTTCATCTAGAGACCATAAACACTCCCACGGGGATACAGAGATACTGGATTTTAACATAGATAAATCCGGGGTTAAAAATGATTCACAGGCCAATCTAGCAGCACCACCTTTAGATCATGAGGTGCTTAATGATCTACGTAGGAAGAAGCTTTGCTTCTACTACAAAGGTCCATATGATATCCATCACGATTGTCCTTTGAGGCTTAAGGGCAAGGCGAATCGTATGATGTGGGTATATTATGAGGATTCAAATTCTGAGGATTCTAAATAGTAGAATAGTTTTGAGGGGGCAGAGGCAAAGGCTTCAGGGCCTAATGCAGAGGCAGAGTTAGAGCTTCACCTACAGGAGGCACGCATATCTAGCATTCAGTCAGATGATTCATTCAGACTTCGTGGAGTTTTGGCAGGGAAAAAGGTTATCACCCTTCTTGATACAGGAGCCACACATAGTTTCATAGATGCTAGATTTGTGGAGAAGCGTGGACTCACTACCATAGATTTTGAGGGCATTAGTGTTAAGGTAGTTGATGGTCACACTCTTAAGTGTGAGCATATGATTAGAGACCTCCCATTGCGCTTGAACAACTATGAGTTCAAGGCTGATTATTATGTGGTAAACATGGGGGATATAGACTTAGTCTTGGGTATGAAGTGGCTTCATTCATTTGAGGAAGTTACTCTTCATCTCAAGGACATGGAGGTTCTCTTTAATGTTGATGGGACGACACATATTCTTAAGGCAATACGGGGCAGTAGCTTCAGATATATGTTTTTTCATCGGATGGAGGTACCTATACCACATGACATGATAGAGGGCGATAACGAGTGCACATTGGCACCAACATAGGAGAGGTATGAGGACGTGTTTGGTCTTGAGGTGAGTCCAGTTCAAGAGTTGTCACATGTGGTGAGGACTCAACTTTTTGTTACAGTCGGGTCACAGGTTGATGATGATATGACTATTTCTAGCCTTCACAATCTAGTTTTAGATATTATTCAGGTAAGGAGTTTGCTTGTTGATTTTCATTTATGGATTGGATGTTGGGGTGCTTATCTTAGTACTAGAGATGATGTGATGCCATTACATGAGAGTTGGGATGGACATGGCATGGGGTCCGAGTTAATTGACAGTGGTGGAGATCCTAACTACATTTGGGATCCAGGTGGATTGATTGATTTGTCATTCAGCGATTGCTTGAGGGCAAGCAATTCCAGGAGGGGTGGATTGTCATGTCCCTTTTTCAATTGACATGTTCTGAGTTCATGGTTAGCCTATTATGTGACCTTCGTAGGCTAATAGGATGGATAGAGGGTCATAATGGAGCTTGGTTTGACTTTGATTCACAGGATTTCCACATTTGATTTTCATTCAAGTTATTTCAGACACATTTGGCCTGAGCCCCTACTTTTTAGGGATATTTGATATGCAGCGGAGCGCCTTTATTGTGGTATAGTTATGTGCGGAATCACTCCCTCATTCACTAGCTTCGATCGGTTCGTGGATCTGACATGTATTGAGGGAGATATTAATATTTGATTGATTTAATCAAATATTAATTATTTAGCCTATTTTTAATTAGAAACCCTAATTCTAATTTAAGAAACCCTAATTAGGGCAAGCATATCTTTTTGAGGGTATAAGGGTTTCTGATGGAGGCCATTTTTGATTAGCCATTGATTATTGATTTTGAGAATTTCTTCTATGAAGACTGAGCCTAGGGTTCCAGGATTCCTTTTGCATTAGAGAATGTTCCCTCTTCAGTGTGTGCAATTAAGAGGCTGTGGAATATCAGCTGATCTATTGCCAAAGTGAGAGATAGCTTCATCTAAAAGTTATCACAAAATTTTAGGTTTGAGAGATAACTTCACACAGAAGTTATTACAGATATTCCAGGTATTTATTGCTTTATGTTTTGATTCAATAAATTATACAGCTAGAGATCTTCTGTGCTAGAGACATATATTTTCAGATCAGGGGTTGAAAATAGGGAAGTTATGCTTAATTGGCGGCTGTACAAAGTCCATACAGGTCCGTACAGATCAGCTCAGGCATCGACCATGGCAGACAGAGAGTTTCCAGTGACCGACATCGGTCGACTGAAGACCGATGTCGGTGGAAAGCCGACCTGCAGTGACTGACGTCGACAGTTTATCGACCGACGCCGGAGACTGTGTGTTCGACACAGCAGGCCGAGACCTTCCAGAATTCAATTTTCACTTCTAGTTTTGCTAAGCCAGGGTTTTTTAAGACTGTATTTCATATTTATATGCATAAGAAAGGATTGAAATTGTAATAGTTTAGAAGGACAAGTGATAAGATCTATAATTTGCTATTAAGAGACTATATTATTGTGATCACTCTGAATTTATTCAACAGAAGTTATATCTTGTTTAGAGTTTTTTGTGTTGCTATATTTCCTGTTTGGAGGGGATATTACAAGTTAGGGTCCTCATGCCTTGCCAGGCCACTCTTTTATCTTTTGCATGTCCATCAAATCCTTATATTGATCACACTTTGCCTATGTGGAATCACTATGGCATCCATGGTCATCACTGTTCAAAATATGATTGTTGCCTTTGAATTTGGATCCAAGTAGCTATCTTAAAATTAACGTCCTCATGATCATCACTTGACATCCATGTGGACGTCTTTGATGAGTGCATGATCATTAATTTTAAACATATGATCCAAGCTTTTTGCTATATTAAATTTGAATTTTGCCTTATTTTCATTTGATGTCTACATGGATGTCATTTATGGGAACATGACCATCAATTTTAAACACATTCATTGGGATCTATTTATCAATCTTTCCACTTATCATTTTATAGTTCACTTTGGACTCTATCAGTTCTACTAGGAAATGTCTTTTTGCAATGTGGTGGTCTCATGAGCCTTTAGAAATTCATTGAAAAGTCTATGTTGATCTCACACTATCAAATAGATCTTGTCTATATGAATGTGTATTATTAGATATTGATCTAACAAATGGATTGCCATTAGCTACTCAATATCCTTTAAATGAAATGGTGAAAACTATCACCACCTCACTAGTCTTAGAGCTTTATTGAAATGTTGACTTGATAATGCACTATTAGATAAATCTAGTATAAGAAAACATAGACTATGGATTGGGATCTAAGTAGTTAAACATTATTGGTTCCTTTAGTCGATGAAAATATTAATTTAGGTGTTTCTATAAGGTTTTTTCTTTCACATTCAAAAGGAATAAGAAACTAAAGGAAATTGTCTAGGGTTAGATGATACCCGGATGAGGTCTACATACCGTTATCCAGATGTTGTAGGGACTCCTCTTTAGCTGTGGAGGATGACACCTATAGAAGAAAGGGACTTAAACAAAGAAGGTGTTAGACAAATAGATGGTGGGCTGCCAAGCAAAAGCTTGATCCCAGAAGTGCAAAGACTTCCTTGAGGGATGACAGTCCACTTTTGATAAAAGATAATGTTGCTAGATAGAAATAATGAAAGACTAAACTAAAGAAATAAAGGTGATGCATACCTATATTCTACTATCTATCTTCCACAGTCACCGATCCTGGTTTGTCTACCATCATTAGTTGTCTAAGGTTGCTGATGCCGATTAGTCTGCCGATGTCGGTAGGGGCAATGGGCCTGGTGGCTGGTGTCAGTCAGGGCAATGGTCTTAGACAGGGTCTGGATGAGTTTATGGCCTGTTTATGGCCATCAAGATGGCTTGAGGTGTCTGAGAGTCTGTTTGGGGGTCTAATGGCCTGTGCAGGGTTTGTAGGGTATAGAGTATGGTCTGAGAAAGGGACCAGATAGAAGACAGAGGCAACAAGGAGATAAGGGTGAGAGAAGGCTCTCAGAGAATAGGTTGGGTTGTGATCTAGTTGATAGTATGGTTGATTATGTTAATAAGCAATAACTAGAAAACTAATTACTAACATAGTCTAAATAATTGAAATAAAAACACAAAAGAAATACTTACCTGTGGCTTACTGAAGAAAGAGTGTAGCAGACTGGTTGCTGATGTAGAAGACTTCCTACAATGTGAGCTCCTGTAGCCTATGATGCTTGGTGGGTACCTAAGAGAGAGAGAGGTTTGATTCTCGGTCAAGTAGATCAGAAGATTAGAGGATTGGAAAGATTGGCGAATTGAAGATTGAAAGGTTAGATCCTACATTCGAGGTTGAGAGTGTAGTTTTGAAGGCAATCAATGTTGGTAAAACTGCCAATGTCAGCTGACTACTGACTGACGTCGATGGTTGGAAGGCGAGTAAAAAGGCTAAAAATAGCCTTTTGTCTATTTTGCCATTAGATGAGGTTAGCGGGTCAGGGTAAGAAATAGTTGAAGGTGGTTTAATAGGCGTGGGAGATGAATGGAAGGGTTAAAATGGGGGTCTAGGCATTTAAGACTTGGCATGGGGTAGTGGAGGGCATCCAAGGAGAGGTGTCAAGGAGAGAGAGAGAGGGAATTATTAATTTAAAATAGATAATTATTTTAAATTAATAAGACATAGGTTAGGAGTGGTTAGGAGTGGAACGGGATGAAGGGGACCAAGGGGGAGAGAAGGGGAGGATGACCAAGGAGTAGACATGATTTTGGTGTCTACATTTGCCCCTTTTTGTCTTGTTGGTTGTTCTTGATGAACTACAAGACAAAAATAGGAGTTGGTTGCCCCAAGTGTGGGATAAGGTTGATTTTGTCATGTTGGTTATTCGAATGAATTGGAAGACAAAAATAAGAAGTGATTGCCCCAATGTGGGATGAGGTATTCCCCCTCAAATTGAGAGTTGAGGGAAGGGACCGTGATGCTGGGTGTTGGTTTGATAGAGAGTGGATGGAAAGGGTGAAAGTGTGAGTGTGAATGCTGTAATAGTTGGGATTATGTGCATACCACTTCACGAGATGGTCAGGTCAAATTATCACAGGTCAAGGGTTAAGGGGTGCTAAAATTAAAGTAATTGGGCCCCAGCATTTATTTGTAACTGATCAGGTTATTCAATTTAAGCTATAGCTCCAATGGTCATTGTGTTCTAGGTATCTCAAGCTTAGGAAGTGCTCCTAGAAACATGAAAAAGTCATAAGTAGTGTGGATAAACTTGCTTGTGATCCTATACTTGTGAGGGTCGAAATGTGATGCATATAATTTTGTTAACCATTTGTGAGGTAGCATACATGCAAAAACAACCAAGGCAAAGTTTGTCTTGAAAGTGGTCATAGTTGGAGGAAATAGTCATGATCTTCAAGGTTGTTGGTCGAGTTGAGGATGAGATGGATAATTGGTTGAATGAATGGATAGACAAAAGAATGTGGCTGAGCTAACCTCAGAAGATGTCATGTCATCTGAGTGCTGCCTACATAGCCCTTGTGTGAAGGGCCTCAGGCCAATGTAGTTCTCCCCAAAGGGAGGAGGGGTCAAAGTTATGGATTGCTTTGGTCGAGGTCAAGTCATGCTCAAATGAGGATATGGTTTGTCCATCAAGTAGATGAACAAATGAGGGTGGTCGAGCTAACCTTAGAGGATGCCATGTCATCTAAGTGTTGCCTACATAGCCTCAGTCTTAGGGCCTATGACCAATGTAATTCGAATTAGGAGTCAAAGTTGTTGATTATTGTTTTGGTCAGGTGGAGCCAAGGTTAAAGGTAATATGGTTTGTCCATTAGATAGATGAACAAACAAATGTGTTCGAGCTAACCTCAGAAGATGGCATGTCATCTGAGTGTTGCCTTCATAGCCCTTGTGTGAAGGGCCTTAGGCCAATGTAGTTCTCCCTAAAAGGGAGGAAGGGTCAAAGTTATGGATTGTTTTGGTCGAGGTCAAGTCATGGTCAAAATGAGGATATGGTTTGTCCATCAGGTTGATGAACAAATGAGGGTGGTCAAGCTAACCTCATAGGATGTCGTGTCAACTGAGTGCTGCCTACATAGCCCGAGTCTTAAGGGCCTCAGACCAATGTAGTTCGAGCTAGGAGGCAAAATTGGTCGATAGGTTGGTTTGGTCATGTGTTGAAATGATGAGGATAAGATGATGTTATAGGCTTTTCCATATTGTGTGAGGGTGTATTCTGTAACATTGGTTGAGTGGTCTTTCATCCTTAGCAATTTTCTATATTCGTGATGGATGTATGCTAAAAATGAATTGAGGTCTATTTATGCTTCATAAATTATGTGGTCGATAGTTTTCATGTGTATTGGTGTCCATAGAAACTATGTGAAATGGAATATGATGATGTGATAGGTCTAAAAATGTTTAGGTTTGATTTGGTTTGGTAGAAAAATGATTTGGTTGGATGTGACCAAAGTGTGAAAAAAAAAGTGAAAGGCGAATTGCTCTTTCATTGTCAAGGACCATAATGATAGCATAATTAGGGGGTTTTAGAAACAAAAGCCCCGTTCATGCATTATGTCATTGACCATTGGTTGTGCTAGAGAAGTACTCAAATCATTTTGACATTAAAATGAGCTCGAAGTCCCTTGAGTATGTTGATGTGATATGTGAGGATAGGGTAACCCTTTTTAGTAGGGATAACTTTGCCCCTTTTTATAGGAGACCCTAAGATGACTACAAGTCAAGCCCATGACCCTTTTTTTTTTTGGGTGGTAGACTGATCAATGCGGGAAGTCTACATAGAGATGTCATTTTGCTTTGTGGTCAATTGTGAAGTTGATCGATGCAGGAAGCTTCTGAAAAAGTGCTATTTGTAGCAAGATTTAGTCATAACCATCCTTCGAGGGAGTGGTCTATATTTTTGCCTTATATATTTTTGAGGGCTTTGAATAGCTGTCCTTCGAGGGAGAAATCTATTAGCTACAGTAATGATAGTATAACTATCCTTTGAGGGAGTATTCTACCTTTAGAGTTTGTGACCTTTTGATATTTTGACATCCCAATTTATTTTTGACAGAATTTTGAGTCATGGACAAGACTATAGAAGTGTAAGGGCTCCCTTTTATTAGGATAAAGAATTCATACTTTATAAAAGGGTTACATGGGGTTTGTTTTAGGGGAATAGGGTTGAAAGGAATGAGGATTAAGAGGATAGGGATTGCTCAAGGGACGAGTTCAAGTTAAATGTCAAGTGAACAAGTACTTGACTAACAGTAGAATGGTCACAGATGCAAGGCATTAAAGGGCTCAAGTTCTGATAAGTCCCTAGTCCATGATTGTGCATTATGATGTAAGGTCCGAGCTAGTTAGGAGCAAACTTGCCTCATTTACTTCTTTCCAAATTGGTCACGTGTTGGTTGATGTTGGACATGAAGTTGGTTGATGTGTTGTCAGATTGTTTGGCTAGTTGATGTTTGGTCATTGTTTGGTTGGTTGATGTTTGGTCATTATTTGGTTGGTTGATGTTTGGTCAAGGTTTGGTTGATATTTTGTCAAGGTTTGGTCAATGGTCAGTTGAATGTTTGGTTGATGTTTGGTCGAGGTCGGTTGAATTTTTGGTCGAGGTTTGGTTGATGTTTGGTCGAGGTCAGTTGATATTTGGTTGAGGTTTGGTTGATGTTTGGTTGAGGTCAATTGATAATTGGTCAAGGTTTGGTCATTATTTGGTCGAGGTCAGGCTGATACTTGGTCAAGGTTTGGTTGATGTTTGGTTAATGTTTGGTCAAGGTCACGATAGTCAGTATAAGGTCAAATTCCCCTAGTTGCTAGGGAGAATGTTTGATAGATTTAGTTTGAGAGGGTGAGATTCTGATTACCAAGTTGGAGGCAGGAATCTCAAAATCATGGATGATGATGAAGGCAATGGTTTCTAATGATTTGATTAAAGTGGCTAGTGGTTGGGGGTCATCAGGTTGGACCTCTGTTGATTGCAAGGTTTTGATAAAGGTTTGATGATGCTGTGGAGAGCTTTGAATGAGATCATACAAAGACATCTTCACAGGGGTCATGTGGTGAGGTTGTTTCACCATGGAGTCAGGGATTGTCTTTAAAGATGCTGGTCGAGATGTGCCCAAGACAGTAATCTCGGGTTTTGGTTGTGGTGAAGGCTTGGTAGATGGATATATCCAAGGGATAGAAACATGTCTTTTCCCTTTATCCTTTTGGGACAGTGGGCTGGTGGTCACATTGACTGTGTTGATTTTGAATAATGGGGTTAAAGGTGGTGGAGGGACCATAGTCTTGTGTGGAGATCCTAATTTAGGTGATGATGTTTGGGACGCATGTGATGATGTCAGTGATTTGTTGAAAAGGTCAAGAGGGTCACTGATGAAAGGGGTGTCCCTTTTCAGGTGTTGATGAGTGATAGCTTTAAGAGTGCAACAACGCTCAATGTCATGCCTAGATGTGTGGTGATAGTGGTAAAATTTAGTGTTGTCAAACCAAGATGGTCTTGATCTGAGAGTTGATGAGTGTGAAGGTGAGGAGGTTTGGGAGGCATGGGACAGTGTGGAAGGTTTGTTGATAATATGTTCAAGAACGGTGTCTTTCTCTAAATATTGGTGAATGACAACCTTGACGGCACAACAATGCTCAGTGTCATGTCCTAGTGTGTGATGATATGCACAAATTTGAGTGTCATCGAACCAGGGTGGTTTTGGTCTAAAAGGTTGATATGGCTTAAGAGGTAGAAGACTGATGCGAGAAGATTGCAACAATTGTCACAGTATAAGAACATAAGAACCTGCTAATGGGTTTGCACATTTTTTTGCAGTAAGGGTTGATGACTTTGGTTTTGGAGTTGTAGGAGGCATTGGTCATACCATCTTTTTCATGGGTGGTGTAGCCACATGTGTAGATGGCACTTTTTTGTTGAGGGGTGTTGGATGTTTTGGAGGAAATATATGTTTGATGGGTTGAGAGAGTAATGGAGGTGATTTGCCTCTGTGAGGTATGGGAGTAGGAAGCACCCCTATTAAGGTAGATGGATGTGGGCCCAAAATTGAAGGTAATGATGAAGGTGAGGGAGGAATTCTCTGGTGAGGTTTAGTAGCCTTCTTTGGTTTAGTTTGAGGGCCACTATTATGTGAGGCAAGGTTAGATATGGGGCAGATGTCGAGAGATTTAATCTCTTTTGGCTTGATGGACGCTTGTGTGGGTTTGGGCTTAGATGTGGATGGACGTGAGTGAGATGTAGTGATTTCAAGCAAAAGACAAGAGAAAACCATGACTGGGTCTTTCTCAGTCGAAGTGGGCGAAGAGACAGGGTCTTCTCTTGGTGGAGAAGGAATAAGAGAATGTGGCTCCTCAAGAGGATAGAGGGCAGGGATGATTGTGCCTTTTACTTGTGGTTGAGGAGTAGGAAAGGTATGGTCCTCCATTGGTAGTGAGAAGGATGAAGGTGGGGCTAAAGGTGTTGGTATGGTCGAAGCATCCTCCAATATAAGAGAGGTCGATGGATGACTAATAGGAGAAGAAAGTTCTTCAACTTGTGTAGGAGGTTGGTCAGGGACAAGAGGCGAGACCATGTTGACCGTGCATATATTATGCTTTTGGGAGCTATCGGCCATGGTCTGGACATTGTTTTGGATTGGGGGATGATTTGGAAAAGGTTGTCTGAAGATGTCAGTGTTTTGATTGGG
The DNA here is from genome assembly GCA_037957365.1 of Torreya grandis. NCBI lineage: Eukaryota > Viridiplantae > Streptophyta > Pinopsida > Cupressales > Taxaceae > Torreya > Torreya grandis. The sequence goes on along the minus strand of JARHVA010004838.1, from coordinate 35,778 downwards.
TGGGGCATTCGGGTTATCCAAAACAAGATCCCCTTTGTCTTTCATGTCTTGGACAATGTTCTTGAAAGTTTGGCAGTTGTTTATGTCATGGCCTTGGACATGGTGATAGTGACAGAAGTCATTTTCCCTATACCATGTAGGGATGGATTTTGAAGGGTTGAATTGAGGTGGTTAGATTGGAGGGAGATTGAGGACCCTCTGCTTGATGAGTTTTTCCAACATGGAAGCATACAATTCTCCTATTGGAGTGTATTAACACTGTATATAGCATTGTTGGAATTATTTTGTGATGCTTTGAGATGTCGAAGGTTGAGGTTGGTTAGTTGTTGTTGAAGATGGTGATCTAATGACCACAGTGTTTGCCACTCTTTTAGACTTAGAGTGGGAAGAAGAATAAGGTCTAGAATAAGAAGGGTCATTGGCTCTTACGTTGGTATTATGCAATTTGACCTTATCCTCTTCAATAGCACATAGTTCAAGCTTTTGGGACATGGTGAAAGCTTCATCGAAAGTCTAGAATGTTTGAACCCACAAGGTGGATGAGATGTGCCTGGCACATGCTTGAGAAAAGAGCTCGATGAGTTCAAGTTGAGGTAATGAGAAGGAGAGCTGGTTCATCAAGCCTCTCTAATGAGCGACAAAATTGGCTATTGATTCATCGTCAAACTATCTGATAGAGTAGAGGTCTGTTATTGAGACTTTGTTGGTGATATTGATCAAAAAGTGGTCAAGGAATAATTGGGTGAGTTGAGTGAATGAAAAGAGGGAGTGACTGGTAAGAGAGCTATACCAATCAAGGGTAGGGCCAAAAAGTGACATGGGGAATGTGCATAGTAGTAACACATCATCATGAGCTATAAGATAACAAGCATGTTTGAATGCTCATAGATGTTGCTATGGGTCTTCCTTATTCTGGAAGTGAGTAAACTTAGGAAGTTCCCACTGATTGGGATACAGTCAAATTGGGATGGAAGGATGAATGGGTTCATTGCAAATTTGGTCATATGAAAGGGCATTGCTTGAACCGGAAATGGAAGCCTCAAGACTAGACATTTTGTCCATCAACATCTTGATGAGATTAGTTGATGGATTTGTAGGTGGGGCACCCCCTAGATTGTAAGGCGCTTGGAAGGTGCTAGAAGGGGCGTATGACGTAGTCAGTTGCGCTTGTATGGGCACAACATATGGGTAACTAGTCATCGGGGCGGATGTGGAAGCCAAGGGTACCTGTGCCATGGAGTTGGAGGGCACAAATTGAATAAGGGCTATCACAGGTGGTTAAGGGGTGGCAACACTTGTTGAAGGATAGGTGGTCACTCTTGTGTTGATGGATGCAAGAGTAGGTGGGATGGAGACAACTAGATTTTGGAAAGGGGTAGAACTTGGTTGAATAGTTTGTGGTTGATGGGGGTATGAAGCCCCAATAGAAGTGGGCCTAGAGATAGAAGGAGAAGCCACATTTTGAAGATATGACATGATTGGGTTAATGATTGAAGCAAAGGTTAGAGTGGTCATGGGTTGGGTAGTGGACGCTGTCGATATCATTGCTGCTTCAGTTAAAGAGGTTGGCATCCCATAAATTAGGTTGCCTAAGGAGTCTCATGTTTGGTTTCTTGTGAGATAATGTTGAAGGGCCTTGACATTGAGGTCAAGGAACCTTTCAAAGGTTTGGTCCCTTTTAGGGACAATGGATGGTTGGGTCGGGGTGGATAGGATAGGAGTTCGTTCGGTCTCTGAATGATACTCCATTAGAGGACTAGATATGGGAGGTGAAGGTGGAAGAGGTTGTTGCCTCACGTGGTCAACAAGAGTCTTGGTTTGACTACATGTCAAAACCATTCAAGGTAAGATAATACATCCTTACTAGCTCAAACAACTAGATAAGAATAGAAAAGAAGATGAAGACAAGTAGACCCTAAACGTTAAATTCCTAAGAATAAGTTTTTAGAGTCTTGGTGGCTTATGCCTTAGAGTGTGTTTGGGAAGTTGGCTATTAGAACGGGTCCTAGAGGAAGCAGTCTATGGTTGGTTCAGGCTAGTTTTGGCACTCAAAAGTCTGTGTTAGGTTTTGTACATGGCCTAGTGCTAAGGAGCAAGCTCCCCTCACTTCACGAGCCCAGAGATAAACTGGGGCCACTTAGCCAGTATATACTTACCCTAGAGATTATCCTCTGCCAGAGAATAGAGTGGGCTCTCCCCTTGGTAGTGAAGTCCAAGTGGGATTACCGAGACAGGTAAGGTATCCGCTAGGTGATGAAAGCCTAGTTGAGCCTTATCTCAGGTATGTTAAGATGTTTAATTTGTGAAAGTGGTTTGGATGTGTAACATAAGTGTGCTACGATTTATTCATGATGCAATTTTAATTACTAGATGTGTGGACTAAATATGCATTCAGACAGAAATGAGATGCAATAGATTTTAAGACCAAATAGAAATGTGTGTTTGGATGTAGACAAGTAGAGAAAAGATTGAAGAGCATGAGTTGACTAGTCTAAGATGCAAGAAAGAAAAAGAAGGATTCTTTTTAACCTTGCTGATAGTGTCTTTCAGAAGAGATAGAAGAAAAAGATGGAAGGAGGGACCTAATGCACCTATATGAAAAGTTTATTTTAAAAGAAAAAGTATGAACCCAAGGAGAATTCCTAGGGTCCCACCGGGCGTGCTAGAATGTTTCTATCAAGTTTTTGCTTTTCTAACATTCAAAAGGAATAAGAAACTAAAGGAAATGGTCTAGGGTTAGATGATGCCTAGATGAGGTCTGCGCACCATTATCCAGACGTTGTAGGGACTCCTCTTTGGCTGTGGAGGATGACACCTGTAGAAGAAAGGGACTTAAACAAAGAAGGTGTTAGATGGATAGATGGTGGGCTGCCAAGCAAAAGCTTGATCCCAGAAGTGCAAAGAATTCTTTGAGGGATGACAATCCACTTTTGATAAAAGATAATGTTGCTAGATAGAAATAATGAAAGACTAAACAAAAGAAATAAAGGTGATGTGTACCTGTATTCTACTATCTATCTTCCACAGTCGCCAATGCCAGTTTGTCTACCATCATCAATTGTCTAAGGTTGTCGAGGCCGGTTAGTCTGTCGACATTGGTTAGGGAAATGGTCTTAGATAGGGTCTGGATGAGTTTATGGTCTATTTGTGGCCAGCAAGATGGCTTGAGGTGTCTAGAGTCTATTTGGGGGTCTAATGGCCTATGTAGGGTTTGCAAGGTAGAGAGTATGGTCTGAGAAAGGGACCAAATAGAAGACAGAGGCAACAGGGAGATAAGGGTGAGAGAAGGCTCCTAGAGAATAGGTTGGGTTGTGATCTGGTTGACAGTCTGGTTAATGATGTTAAGAAGAAGCAGTAACTAGAAAACTAATTACTAACATAGTCTAAATAATTGAAATGAAAACATAGAAGAAATACTTACTTGTGGCTTGCTAAAGAAAGAGTGTAGTAGAATGGTTGTTGATGCAGAAGACTTCCTGTAATGTGAGCTCTTATAGCCTGTGATGCTTGGTGGGTACGAGAGAGAGAGAGAGAGAGAGAGAGAGAGAGAGAGAGAGAGAGAGAGAGAGAGAGAGAGAGAGAGAGAGAGAGAGAGAGAGAGAGAGAGAGAGAGAGAGAGAGAGAGGTCTGATTTTGGGTCAAGCAGATCAGAAGATTGGAGGATTGGAAAGATTGGCAGATTGAAGATTGAAAGGTTGGATCCTGCATTTGGGGTTGAGAGCATAGTTTTAAAGGTGACCGATGCCGGTAAAACTATCGACGTTGTCCGGCTACTGACCGATGTCAGTGGCTAAAAGGCAGGTAAAAAGGCTAAAAATAGCCTTTTGTCCATTTTCCCATCAGCCGAGGTCAGCGGGTCAGGGTAAGAAACCATTGAAGGTAGTTTAATAGGCATGGGAGATGAATAGAAGGGTTGAAATGGGGGTCTAGGCATTTAAGACTTGGCATGGGGTAGTGGAGGGCATCCAAGGAGAGGTATCCTAGGAGGGGTGAGGTATCAAGGAGAGAGAGAGAGAGGGAATTATTAATTTAAAATAGATAATTATTTTAAATTAATAAGACATAGGTTAGGAGTGGTTAGAAGTGGAACAGGACGAAGGGGACCAAGGAGTAGACATGATTTCTGTGTCTACATAAGGATCGAGAAACATATAAAATTTGGACTAAGGTTTTGGACCAAGGTTTTATTTATGTTAATAAAAATGAATAAAACTTTAGGCTAAAATTTAGGCCAAGCTCAAAGAATAATAAAATGGAACTAAAGAGTAATAAAAGGGACCAAACATAAGGATGTTTATCTAAGATTTTACAGTAGCCCAAAAGATATTAAAGTTACCTTACTAATGATAAATACTTTGGCTTAATGTTTTTTGCCTAAGCTAGGAACATAAAATAAAGGACCCTATGAAAAATGACCTAGCATAAGTTTTTAACTTGGGGTTTCATTGCATAAATAAATATGGTATAACTTTGGGATAAGACCTTGAGCTAAGTAATAAAAGTGACACTCCATTTTTAGTTAGACCATGTTAAGATAAAAGGGATCATGGATTATAAGACATAAAAAAGACTGAGCATGAATTTCTAAACTAAGGTTTGGCTGTGTTAATAAATATAACCAAGCCATAAGTTAAAAAATATAATAAGTCGATAACATTTTAAAACAAATGTTCTCGAATAAATTATTCTCATCAAATTTGAATTAAAATGAAGGAGCCTAAGTTAGGGTTTCTTAACCAAGGGTTTTAGGGTGATCAAAATGGATTCAACATGACTTTTGAATAGATTGAAAGATAGTAAAAATACCATATTGAGATAAAAACATGAAACCTATACATTGTCTATTCCAAATTGATTCCATTAGACCTACAACTAGAAATCATAAAGATTGATTATTGGTAAAATTAAACAAAGGAAAATTAGAATCATTCACAAATATGCTAGCCGTGTTAAGTGTGGATGATATTCAAGTAAAATAATGTGCAATCATGTTAATGACATTTTGATCAAGTGAATATTCAATTTCAAGGTACAAATTTGCACGATTTGACACATGGGTCCCCATTTTATAGAAATGGAGGTATGTCAACCTCAACAAATAGAAAATTCTAAGGGAAACATCACAATATATTATAATTTAGAGACTCTAGTTCAAATTAATAATTAAGATAATTAATCCATTTGATAAGGCACCATTATTAAGATTGATTCATGGTTAGAACAAATCTTGCATATGTAGAATTAGGATCAAACATCAAAACCTAGTCATGTTATGTGTGTGATTTGATTCCACCTACTATTTACCATGGGATTTAGGAAACAACTTCCATATTTTATGAATTTAACCATTAACATTGACTTATATCATATTTGTATATTCATTAAGAACCATGCTTTAACTTAGGGAAGGTTTGGATAGAAATGCCTTTGGCTCCACTCAAGGACTTGTTCCATAGATAACTAGGTGTCCATAACCCCAATGGAGATTACCAGAATCACCTTTGCTTGAAAATCTTTTGATTTTTCAATAAGCTCTTATTTTTTTTATTTTTTAGATTATTTTAACTTTTTATCAAAGGTTGGGAACCAGGTTAGCCAGTTTTAGGGATTTGGTCAAGTGTTTGATTTTTAGACAATCATCCTTGGATGTAGGTAATTAATATTTTTTAAGTGCAAGCATGAATATGTCCTAGTAGTTTAATATTTCATCCTATAAGTGAAATTATTCTTAAAATCAAGCTTAGATTAGAGTAAGGTTTAAAATCTCATGTAACAATTAACTTATCCATTAGTCTTCACTAGTTTTTCTAAACTATAACATCAAGTTCATATTTCAACAATCCATGATCAACCAATTTTGTTAAGTCATACCTATATTTATGAACTATGAAGATATTAATAAGTTAGGTGAAACTCATGCAGAGGGTTGTCTAAAAGGACCTATTGTAAGAAAATAAAAATCATAAAAGAAAACAAATATATATATAGACATTATTTATAAATAAGGGATAGGAAAGAAAGAAACATGAAAGAAACTAATCTAAAGAACTAAACTAAATCTATAAGGAACTTACCTCCAAGATCAAATAGAAAATTATTTAGTCTACTACAGAACCTTGAAACATGATTGATTCCATTTAGTGGCCTCTTTTCGTGGATACGATAAATTATATGTTAGTGTCTTCTAAGTGATGTTTCTTAGCATCCTAACAACATTCTTAGATGTATGGATCAAAGCTATGAATCTAAGACCCAATCAACTTCTCTCCAAATCCTTCTATCTTGCATTAGGAGTGTTAATTATTTTTTATTCAAATATAGATAGTGACTTATATCATCCTCATTAAATGATGGTAGCTCAGCTAGCATTTTTGTCCTAATGTCTTCATTAGATTCAGATCGAGGTGGATATAAACCACCAATATTTGTACCAAAACTTTCCAAGTCATCCTGAAAAGATACTTCATCTTGATTATTTGAAAGATAATGAAATTTATTTACAATCTTACCATTTGAATCAAGTTGATCACATACTTCCACCCTATTGAAGGTGTCATAGGAAAATTCTTAATCTATTTCACTTACTTCATCTTCATCCTCTATGTAGAAATGCATATCAACTACCTAATTGAGTCCCAACTCATCTTATTTTGTGGTATTTATAATGATATTTTTATTTTGAAATACCTCAATTTATTTCAAAAAAATTGGTATAAATGTTTCCACTAGCCATTTTCTTCAAAGCAGACTCTATTTTAGCACTGACCTCATATGAATTGCCTTCACAACTATTTTTTGAAGAGAATTTAGATTATATCTAATCTTTTTCATGGGGATGCTCATCTTGAACATCCATTTCATCTTTAAGATCATCTTTTAGTTAATTTTATTCTTTAAATGGAAAATCAAAATCTTGCATGAAGGATTTAAAAGTTCTTGAAAAGTTAGATATCCCTACAATAATGTCTTGTAAAACATAGATTTAGATGTATCCTTTTCATTTTGATATTATTCAAGGATATTAAAATGATCAGATAGGCCTATATCATAAATATTAATTTCATTCATGTCTGTAGATGAGCCATTACTACCATTATCATGAAACCTATTGAACATTTGAGAAGTATGGTCTATATTGGATATTTCCCTAGAATTGCCTACTTGCTTTTAAAACTAAAGAAAATAAGTTCCCAGCTTTTAAACCATATTAAGTATGGATTCATTTTTACTCTCTAGTGCTTCTAAGTTATGAACTTGATTGTCATTACTAGTGGGCATCAAATCTCTCTATCTGTGTGAATGAAATCCATATATGTCATTATTTAATAACCCCAAATTTTGGGTAGGATAGGCATGGCTTAAGGGCAATTGGTTCAAATTTGGTGTTTGAATTAAGATATACACAATTTGATTGGCATTAGGAATGACATTCAATGTTGGCAAATTGGGGTTAACATTTGGGATAGTATATGCAAGCTAACCTTGAGGTTGTATTTGATTAGTGATTATTATGGATTTAGCATAAGCCAATGATAAGGTGTTTATGACTCCAAAAGACCTTCTAAGAAACACAGAGGTCATGGGATCCAAAGCATCCTTGTAAATATAAAAGGTTAAATCCTCTTTAGGTCTATAAGGGGTTATAGTTATACCAAACATCTTCTAGAACCTAGCATTAAGATCTTTAATGGGCTCATTTGAGTCTCTTTTGATAGTGGTGAATTGTTAATATAGAACATATAAACTAACAAATTTACCTAATTGATTTGTAATTATTATGTTAAAATCATCATAACTACCTTTTAGGGTTTCTTGGTAGGTCATGTACCCAACCAACACATTAATAGTAGATCCACTTAACCATGCCATACTTTGATGAGGATATTACTTGTGGTAGTTCCAGCTCGAAATCATGTTTGAAGTATGATGTGTAAGCCTCATCCTTATGAATAATAATGATCAAACTCACACACTAAGCAATTTTCTCATAAATATGTATAAAGAATAATAAATGACATTGATAGTTAACTATATTAGCTCATAGATATGTAAAAATAGGTCAGTATGAATGATCTTTAAAAAATTTAAGCTCAAATGAACTCAAATTTTCAAAGAACCAGTCAATCTTTGAACAAAAATATTATTACTAACCTCAAAATCCTTGGATTTAGCCTATCTTTACCCTAAATACTCATGGATCCTCAAATAATGTTGTTATTTTCTAAAGGAAGCACAAAGATTGATCTAAGAGCACAAAGGTGAATGATATTTGTGTAAATATGCTAAAAGAAATATAAATATGCAAATATTACATCAATCTTTGATCAAAATACACCAAAATTGGCAAAGATTCTATAATTCAAAAAGATCTAACTAAAGGCCCTCCTTCTAACACTAGTAAAGCTCTACCTATTGATTCCTAAATGTGTATCATAGTTTCGCATAATGTTTAAGAATGCTTCTCATTTTAAAATTCTAAGAATTCAGTGCATGAGTTGTAGGTTGTGATAATCCTATTATCTATTGATGAAATAGAGGCAAAGCAAATGGACGGGAGCCATCATGGCCAAATAGTTAATTTATGAAAAATATTAAGTTTTATATGATAATTATAATGAATATTTATCAAGATATAATCTAAGATGGATATTTACAATGAAAACTAAACTAGAGTAATCTGATTAAAAAAGGAGCAAAAAGAAGGATAGGGAAGAAAAGAAATGTTGCTGATCTTCATTCTAACTATTATGATAATGTTTAAATATCATCTTGCCATGCACTTAATAAATGTATAACATGAAGTAACATAGTCTTAAATCCTATTACACATTAGGAACATTTATAAGGAAGGTGGAAACTATGCAAATAAGAACTAGGTCCAATTTAAAGATTCACCTTGTAGGCAAACAACATTAGCCCAAATGCAAAAAGAGTTAGAAAATAAAATGAACCTAAGGAATTTTAGTCAACCTAATATTGTCACAAGTTAACAACTCTCCAATTAAAGGTGCACACCAAGAATTCATGAGAACCATTCAAATTCGGAACCCAGAACAACAAGTGAGAGAAAAACCATAATAACTTCTGACACAAATGAATATGGACAATCTTTATGGAATTCCTCACTTGTATTAGTTACTAAAAATTTTAAAAATTGATTTTGGTTTTAATAACTCCCCTCTTTTGATAATGGACCATATCCATTTTATATCAAATCAAGATAGTATGTTGGTCAGTCTCATCCAATTAGATTTGTATAAGTGTATATGACAACCATACTTTGTTCTATTCTAGAACAAAAGATTTTTTCTAATGGACTAACTTATAGACAATTTAATATTACAAATTGCACATGTCTATACAAAATAATATCCTATTTCAAAATATTATACAATGCTAGTTATAAAAAGAGAATTCTTATTTCATCTAACTTTGGGACCCACTTATTGATTTTAGGTCAAATCATACTCATAAAAGTAATAATTTATCTCCCTTTAGGTCAAGAATAGTGCCCATAGGGTCTAGTTAGGGTCCTCATGCCTTGCTAGGGTATTCTTTTGTCTTCCATAGGTCCATGAGGTTATTAGATTGATAACGCTTTATTTGTGTGGCATCACCATGGAATCCATGTTCATCACTATTAAAAATATGTCTGTTGCCTTTGAATTGGATCCAAGCAACTATCTTAAAATTGACATCCTCATGACCACCATTTGACATTCATATGGATGTCTTTCATGGGCACATGACCATCAATTTTAAACACATCATCCGATCTCATTACTATACTAAATTTGATGTTCGTGCAATCATCATTTGACATCCACAAGGATGTCATTGATGGGCATGTGAGCATAAATTTTAAACATGTCCATGGGGATTTGTTTATTGAGATTTCCCATTGTCATTTTTTGGTTTACTCTGCAATTTATCAATTTTACCAAGAAATGTCTTTTCACCATGTGGCAGTCCGATAGGTCTTCATAGCTTCATCAAAATGTCTATATTGATCTTGAACCATCAGATGGCTCTCATTTAGATGAACTCATGACATTGGATCTCAACCCAAGAAATAGACCACTATTGGCTACTCAATATCCTTTAAATGAAATGCGGGCACTTGTCACTGCCTCAATAGTCCTAGAGCTTAATTGAAATGTTGACTCCATACGCATCATTAGATCAATCTAGTGTGAGCAATCATAGACTATGGATTGGTATTTGAATAGTTGAATGTGATCAGTTCCTAAAGTTGATGAAAATATTAAGTTAAGATCAAAAAACATATAGAATTTAGACTAAGGTTTTGGACCAAGGTTTTATTCATGTTAATGCATATGATTAAAATTTTAAGCTAAAGTTTAGACCAATCCCAAAGCATAATAAAATGGAACCTAAGAGTAATAAAAGGGACCAAGCATAAGGATTTTAACCTATGATTTTTATCTAGGCCAAAACATATTAAAGTGGCCTCACTATTTATAAATGTCTTGGCATAAAGTTTTTTGTCTAAGCTAGGAACATAAAAAAAGGACCCTTCAAAAAATGACTTAGCATAAGGTTTTAACCTAGGTTTTCATTTCAGAAATAAATATAGTGGATCTTTGAGATAAGGCCTTAGGCTAACTAATAAAAGTGACCCTACATTTTTAGTTGGAACATGCTAAGATAAAAGGGATCATGGATTACGAGTTATAAAAAGGGAGCAAATATGAATTTTTAGACTGAGATTTGGTTGTGTTAATCAATATGACCATGCCTTAGTATAAAAAATAGACTAAGTCGATAGCATTTTCTTAAAATTGTTCCCATGTAAATTATTCCCATCACATTTGAATTTAAATGGAGGAGCCTAAGTTAAGGTTTCTTGACCAAGGGTTTTAGGGTGATCACTATGTATTTAACTTGACTTTTAAATAGACAAAAGGTTAGTTAAAAGACTAGATTGAAATAAAAACATGAAACCTAGGCAGTGTCTATTCTAAATGGACTCCATTAGACTTGTATCTAGAAAGCATAAAGATCCAATGTTAGTAAAATTAATCAAGGGTAAACCAAAATCATGCACAAATATTCTATCCATGTTAAGTGTAGATGATCTTCAAATAAAAATAATGTTCAACCATGCTAATGACATTATTATCAAGTGAATCTTCAATTTCAAAGTACAAATTTTCATAATTTGACACATGAGTCCCCTTTTTTCATAAATAGGGGTATGTTGATCTCGATTCAGGTATAAGTAAAATATATTGTTTCTATAAATAATATATTTTACTAACTAACTAGCTATATGTGATATATTATTAATATATCAATGTAACTAATAATAACTAACTACTAACTTACCATATGGTAATTACTATTTAGTAAATAGGAATTTACTTTATAGTAAATACATAATTGTGAGAACTAACAATAGGCTATACCTAACATTCCACCCCTTAGTGAAAACATGGGGAAGACATCATCCAATACTATAACTCTCACCAAACTCAAATGATGGTTTCTCAATTGGCTAACCACCAACCTATAAACAATAAATAGTTTTACACTTAGTTTACTAATAACCTATAAAAAATGGATGGTTTTACACTTAGTTTACCACCAACATACAAACAAAGGATGGTTTTAAACTCAGTTTACCATGAACTTACATAGAAAGGATGGTTTTACATGTGGTGAACTAACAATAGACAACATCTAGAAGGTTTTACAGGTTAATCCACATCCTACATAATGCTAAAATTTTTTATTAGTCTTCATCATTGTTTTTACTTCAAAAGGAAATAAAAAAATGAAATCTCACTTATTTAAATACTTGAATACGTATGTACTTTTATTCTCATTTGTACACACACAATAAAAATTATAAAAAACACACCACACTACATATGCCACCAAATCATTATGGGGCCTCATCATTGGTAACTAAAAAGAGGCTTTATAACCTCTAGCCTCCATTTCCTCCTTCCTCCAATTGAAGAAGCTGCTCACTCAGTTAATGAATATTTATTTTTTAAGAACCATGTGTATTATAATGTACTCAACCAATGATTTTTTTTGCCAGACATCCTTCTATTCAGTATTAGCCTCATATCCAGTTTTAAAATTCTTTCAAATTTTGACATCTTTATTTTGCATATTTTGGATGTTGGTTTCCATCAAAAGTGTGCCCATTATAATTTGGACACAATATTTTTAATTTTTACTCATTTTTTTATTTTGACAGTATGACTAAATTATAATGATTCTAAATTTTGATTTTGACACTTTTAAATTTTGGATACACGTACTCTTGAGATGTAAAAATTAAAATATAAAAGACTCAATGACTTTTATAGACATTAACAATGATAACTCATCAATTTTTAATACATCATAAATCTATTATTACAATATTTTACCAACTAAATTATCTCATAATACTTAAATAAAGAAATAATACTAACTGATAAATTATAGTTTACTCAATATTAAAAACTATACTAAACTAAATAACATGACACTAAATAACAAAATACTATGACACTAATGATGCTAATTTTGAGTATTATTTTTAATGGATAAATGGTAACTTATATAAAAGACATGACCAATCCAAAAATAAACTAACTAAACTCTATTATTTTACTTGAATCGCCTAATAACATAAATGGCTTGACTTTTAATGGTACAACTAAAATCAATAGAAAATAATAACCAGATGTAAAAACATTGCCTTTGTGATACATGGATGACATGTGGAATTTGAATTTTAGAGAAAATATTCATTAGAAGATGTCAATGCAAATGTAACAAAGCTAGATGGATGTATATTGTAGTACTAAGGAATAACAAAAGACATCAATGAAAATGATAGTAAAAAAATTATGGATGAGAGAGATGAGTTTTCACAAATTGAAATCCCAATATGGAAGTTTTAATGCTATATATTTGAAAGGTGTATGGATAGAGTCAAAATGGTGGATGGAAATGGGATGAAATCATAGCATAATAATAAATACCAATGAATAGGAAGACTGTGCATGATAGCAAATAATATATATTTAATATGCCTTGAGTTATTGCATTAGACATGGGGATGAACTACTTGTAGATACAAAAATAGTGTCATCTCTCAGCTTGAAATGCATGAAACCTAAATACATGTCATTTGAGGATAGATGGTGATGTAAAGTGAAGAATGAATAAATCCAAAACTTTTTATAACTACATACTCCTTTACTTGATCAAAACATGTCCAAATCCATGCAAATGTTCAAAATAATAGCTTGATAAATTGATTAGAATGTTTAAATTAAAACACCTATGTCGATGGTTGCACTTAATAAGAGATGTACATTCTCATTAAATGGATTTGAGCATCTAGATCTAAAACCAGATGGCTAGGATTGTATTCATCATATTTAAAACATAACCAAACTACCCCTAAATTAATTTAAACCCTTGATTACTTACACTAACCCACTCTAATACTAGATAAAGAGGTTGGTTTAGATCTGAGCATGATTAATCCAATAATATACTTGAATAATGGAGAGAACATAGACATAATAACAAAGTAAAAGAAATATTTCAAACACACTCATTATATTATTTTACACTCTTTGATATAAATAATACATGGGATATTAAATATCTAATATAGCCAAACCATTTCATAAATAATATGAAGTCAAACTAACAATAAACCCATTAATATAGATATGGGTATAAGTAAATTATATTATTTCTATTTTAATAAATAATATATTTTACCAATGAACTAAATATATGTGATATATTCTTATTATATAAATGTAACTAATAATAAATAACTACTAATTTACCATATGTTAATTTTTATTCATTAAATAGTAGTTTACCTTAGAGTAAATACACAATTGTGAGTGAAATGGTGTCTATGGATTATTTGCCAAGGATCAGGTCCAACCATAATCCACTTCTATTCCATAGTGAAAATACATCAAAGGCCAAATGTATTCCTTTTATATTTTAGAAAATGTGGCTCTCTAATCAAACATCAAAAGACTCAATCAAGGAATGGTGGCAATTCCCATTACAAGGCTCTACAATGTACATCTTGGCCATAAAGCTTAGACACATCAAACATAAACTCAAAGTTTGGAATAAGGAAGTATTAGGGAATATCTTCCTTCAAAAATAGATTATAGAGGAGAAAATTAATAGTTTATAATTGTAAATGAATTCTTTTGGATCCACTCCTTCTTTCTTGGAAAAAGACAAGGAACTTTTAAGCCTTTTCCACAACCTAAAAACTAAGGAAGAAACCTATTGGTGGAAAAAATCTAGGAAGACCTGATTGAAGGAGGGGGACATAAATAGTAAGTTACTGTGCACCTATACATCTAGGAATATACAACATATATTCATATTATAAATCAAAGGGGAGGATAGAGTCTGGTACAAGGAGGAAAAAGCCATTGAGGGTCAAATTGTCAATTTTTACAAAAAAATTCTAGCTTTTGCTCCCCCTAGGATGCTCAGCTTGAAGATCAGGTGGTCAATCTCATTGAAGGGGTTATTTTCTAGTAAGGTAATTCTTCCATCCTATCCCCCCTTTATATTATGAAATTAGATCTATTGTTTTGTCTCTGCAAGGTGACAAAGTCCTAGGCCTTGATGGTTTCCCCCCATTATTTTTTCAAGATTTTTGAGATATTATTCAAACAAAAGTCTACCTGGTAGTCTTGGTGTTATTTAAATCTAGTATTATTCTAAAATAATTCAACAACACATTTCTTGTCCTTATCCCAAATAAATAGGGGGCCATTCATCTAATAGATTTTAGGCCCATCAATTTATGTTCCACCTTCTATAAAATTTGTACAAAAAGCTTATCCTTAAAAATTCAAATGCTACTAGATAGAATTATTGAAAAAAAATAAGGGGCCTTCATCTTCAGTAGAAAAATATTGGATGGTATCAGTATAACTCATGAAACCATCCATTTGGTGGCCAACTCTTCCAAATAAGGAATGTTCCTCAAATTGGACATGAACAAGGCCTATGAGAGAGTCTCCTGGTAATTTCTTGACAAAATTCTTATCATTTTTATCTTTAATCAATCCATAATAAATATTATCTCTTCTTACATATCTACTCCCATGTTCTCATTTATCATTAATGGTGTCCCTAGGGTTTCTTCCTAGCCATAAGAGGTATTAAACAAGGAGACCCCCTCTCCTCGTATCTATTCATCATCATGGATGAATATTTGAGTAGGATTATCAAAAAAGCTCAGAATTCTAACATCATCAAAGGAATCTTTGTGGACCTTGACACTATATTGATCAATCATCAACAATTCATGGATGACACATTGTTGATGGGGGAAGCATCAGTAACTAAAGCTAAGTTTTTCATAAAATTCCTAGAAATATATGAGATTGTTTTTAGATAGTATGTTAACTATTTTAAGAGATCATTTTTTTCATTAATACTCTAGTATCCCTATAATAAAATATATCTAGGATTCTGGGTTGCACCATTAAAAACCTTCCCTCTTCATATCTTGGCATTCCTCTCTTCAAAGGTCCCATGAAAATTGAATTTTGGAACCCCCCTCATTGATAAGATTCAGAGGAAGTTATCTAGGTGGAGATGAAACCTCATATCACAAAAGGTAAAATTAAAACTTTTGAAGAGCTCTCTACAAATTATTATGGTTTATTTCATGTCCTTGTTTGTCATTCTTGGTAAAGTGGTAGACCAGATCAAATAAATTCAAAAGAACTTTCTCTCGAGAGGATCTGAGAACATATTTAGATTTCCCCTTATTTCTTAGAATAAGTCTTGTCTTTTGACCTTTAAAGGTGGTTAGGGATTTATAAGGGTGAGACCCATGAACCAAGAACTTTTAGTGAAAAAATGCTAGAGGGTGATAAAGGAAGATAACTTTTGGACTAAAATCATCAGGGCCAAGTATCTAAATTTTGGGAAACATTATTTCTTCCTAATTGATGAAGTTCTAGGAAATGACTTAGCATTTTGGCATGTACTAAGAGAAAGAGAGGATATTAAAAAAAAAAAAAAAAAATTAAATTAAAAATGGGAAAAGAAAATAAATTTGAATTTTGATAGGATTCCTGGATCTAATCCCCCTTGGAATTCACCTTCCAAGACTTAGAACTGGTCAATTTATTTAGGAAAACTATCAGTCACAAGATTTGTGATTATTGGGAGGTTATAAAAGGTAGAAAAAGATGGAAAATTTTGCACAAATTTGATGCCAATCATAAAAAAACTCTCTTTCTCTAATATTATAATTTAACTCTCCACAACATTCAGATCAACATATTCCTGAAAGAGGATGACATAATCTAGAAAGTTGACCCCAGTGGCCTCTACTCAATCAAATATAGGTATATTTTTCTCTAGGATCAAGAAGAGTTCAATGAAAATTGGAATGAGCTCTGGATTAAGAATCTCATCCCTAAAATCAGTGTCTTCTATTGGTTGGCTTCCCAAAACAAGATCCTCACTGTGGAAAATCTGATGAGGAGGGGAATCCCTATCCCTAATTAGTGTGTGCTATGTAAATAGGTGACTAAATCCATAGAGAATTTATTCCTCTCCTACCCTTTCTCCTCTTCCATTTACTGGTCCTTCATCCTTTTTAACTTATCTTGGGTCACCCCAGGAAGTTTCAAGGATCTTATCACCCAATGGAATCACCCTTGGGATTCCCCCATTTGAAATTTTGGTGGAACTTGTTCTTACCCCATATTTTTTGGGGAATTTGGTTATCCATGAAATCAATTATCTTTGATAATCGTAGGCATAATCCATCATCTAACCCAAATAAAATCATGGCCCTTGTGAAAAAAAATTGGATGGCCTATGTTTCCTCTTTTGACAAGCCTAGTTCCCCTCTTTTCTCTTAGATTCTTGATCATCTAAATCTTTTCCTTCTAGGCACCTCCCATAGATATTGCATAGATAGATATAAATCCAATCCACCTCATAATTTATTTAAACTAATTTTAATAAGGCTATGAAAGGTAACCTAGGCCTAGTTAGAGTAGGAGGCATCATTAGGGATTATTGTAAATATCTTAAGGCTACTTACATGGCCCACTAGGGGACCCAAATGAACCATGTTACAAAATTATAAGATACCCTTTGGGGTATTGACCTTGCTATCAAGTTGGGCATGAAGTTTTTCCAAATTTATGGTGACTCTATGAATATCATAAATTTCCTAAAAGGTCTAACTCACTCATTGTGAAACATTTTTAGGATCATAAACAATGCTAAATATTTGATGACTCACTTCGAAGAGGTGTCACTAGCACATGTGTATAAGGAAGGGAACAAAATCACCAATAGGATGGCTAATATCAAGGTTCATTCTATGTCCTTCCATTGTTGGGATGGTACTATCTTCCCCACTAACGTTACTCCCTAAATTGAATTTTATATAGGACAACCTACACAAAGTAATGATGACCCATTTAATGATGAATCAAATATATTTTAAGGGGATATATGGAAAAACATGCAAGGAGATCATTATCCACTCCTCTCTTAAGATTTTACATGGTTGTCCCAAGTCAACTTTTCAAAATAATAAATTATTTGGTCCTAATTATAATACACATTATATTTCTAAGGGTTTAAATTTGGATGCGTATGGAAGGAACTTGAATAAACAAACCAATAGTGGTGATCATGACTAGTTTGAGCCCATATCCTATGAGGATGTTACAGAGGATGAGTACGTTTGGCATAAAATGGTCAAAGGTGGCTTAGTGTACTTCATGGAGTGATTGGTTGTCCATGACATGGGGATATTCAAGGACTTCACCTAGGGATTGAAAGATAGAGAGGTTAATATGAATGGAATAATAATCTTGATAGTGGAATATCTTATTAGATAAATAATAGATATGGATTGTTTTAGTGTCAAAGCATTTAAGGATAAAGAGGAGCTCATTAATATCTTCTTCAACAAGGAAAATAAAAAAACCAAGATGGTATCCCAAAAAGGGTTTGCAAGGATAGATCTACCAAGAAAATATGCTAGTGTTTTCCTAAAAATCATGTGGTATCTCACATTGGATGACAAACATACTATGATTTTCTCCCATCACTTTCTATTGCTCAATCATTTCAAGGGGCATAACAAAAATCTCCCATTTTTTCTAATAAAATCACTAGAAGCTATAGAGATGAACATAAATGGGAACCCATTAGTGGATATCATAAATTAAGGTCTGATTCTCCTTTTGGTCAAGAAAGGAGAACCGTTG
>JARHVA010004838.1:0-10000 GCA_037957365.1 Torreya grandis | reverse complement strand
ATGGAAGGTCTTTAGAGCTGAAGGGTATACCCATGACATTTTTTTCTAGGTGTAAAATATTGAAGTGATAGATGATTCATATTTAGTGTTGGCTTTTGTGTGCATATGGATGAATTATGTGATATGTAAGTTGTAATCTTCTAAAAATGACACTTGAGTGGTAATAATTTTACTTGAGACTACCCATCCCTAGATTATCCCTAGACCTATATTAGGGATTAATTAGACACTTATCGAGTATTCATGTGGGAAACATATATCCCTAATCATCCCTAAAGTAGTCCTAGACCTTAACTTTAGCATCTTGCCCCCTAGTTCCTTAGGTTCTGCCACCTAGACACTAGTGCCATAATTTAGATAGTAGCACTAATGGTAGTGGTCTCCTAGTTTGGATGATATTGTCTGTTTCCTACCTTTAGCTAGTAATGGATATAGTTTCAATTCAAAATTCACCTAACGTTATCCTAGACCTATTTTAAGACCCATATAAGCAATAAAATAGTATAAATACATGACTTTTATCCCTTTATCCACTAGATGGAAATCATATTCAAACAAAATAAATTAACTTAGAATAAGTTATGCACAATCATGATTATCAATACCTATTATGCCCTAATTCTATATATAATCATCTATAGTGAACCCAATATTATAATACACATATTTATAGTCTAAATCTCCACTCAAAATCACTCAAACTGACATTCATACTAGTTTCACTTGCACCATCACATAGGTGGGTATAACTAGATCGATCTTGGTCCCTCCTTAGATTATTGGTATGTATGCAACTCTAATCATAATGGGTAGTTTAGTATGTCCAACCTAACCCACCAAAATCAAAATTTTATACTTA
The DNA here is from genome assembly GCA_037957365.1 of Torreya grandis. Lineage (NCBI taxonomy): Eukaryota > Viridiplantae > Streptophyta > Pinopsida > Cupressales > Taxaceae > Torreya > Torreya grandis. The sequence continues at coordinate 9,141 of JARHVA010004838.1, read as the reverse complement.
TGCTAATTAGATGCCTTAAAAGCATGGGGATCTAGGGTTTACATATAAAATCAATCAAAATACATCACTAATAGGGAATCAAAACTTGTGTACATAGGAATAGGATTGATATACTCAAATTTAGGTTCCTCTAGAAGCTTGGGAAAATTTTGAATAGAGGACACTACCACCATTTATTTTACTATCTTGTTAGGGAACTACTATCTAGGAAGTGTTCTAACACCTGGATCCTATCTATGATACTCATGTTGCCCCTTGTCCCAATTTACAACTTCTAGATCTTGTGTGTCTATCAATTTCCAACTAATTACTTGTTCACATCATTTATTATTATTTTATAATGGTTATACTAGGTCAATTCTATTATAAATTAGTGGTTGTATTTATTACATATTTTATATCTTGATTTACTTTACTCAACCCCTTTAATAACCTAGGCCTTAAACTACATAACCTTAAAAAGTTACATCTTTTGGTGAACTTGAACTACTTTGAACACTACTAAAACCCTAGACTTATATGCTCTTAGGGTTTGTATCCTTTTATTTTATATTATTATTATTATTAGTTATAAAATATCATATTTGTTTTAGTATTTAATTATTATAATATTTTATAGATTAAAATTCTTTAAATGTTCAAAATATACCTTGTTTATTTTCCTACTTCCCAACCTACAATGGTTGAATTCAATAACGAATTCGATGAAACTAATAAGATAAAATTTCAAGATTTCATTTCCAAACATTCATATATTCAAGTGACCTTATCAATATTGTCCATGAGGAACTTAAAAAATCCAATAATGGTTAATGTTTTACTCCCCCAGATAAAAATATTCTTATACTTACTTTGGGGGTAACTCAGCTTGTCCAATAACCTATTTTAATTAGACAACCTTTAACAATCCCTTATGTATGAGATTCATTATCTACAAGGTATGGTGTTACATCTTGAGTAGGGTGATATTAGGCCATCACATGCCTTGGATTCTCAAGTTCTCTTAAATACACCTTTGGCACAAAACATAGTAGCAACTCCTTTTTCATCTAAATTCATGGAACCTAAAATTATTTTGTATGATGGTAAGGGTGACCTAGAGTAGCATCTATGATCTTTCCATGTGGCACACTTGGAATATGTGTCTAATGATTGGTTCTTTAATATGTTTTTTCCATACATCCTAAAGGACTATGCCTTATAGTGGTTCTACGATCTTACAAATCAGTCCATCAACACATTTAATCCATTGGTAGATATTTTTTTGGCACTTTTCAATCAACATTAGTGATAAGATCTCATATGCTCATGTGGTAAAACTTAAGCAAAAATCCTATGAGCATATTGGAGAATATGTCTTATGATATAATCTTATATTTACAAAGTTGAATATCACCATGGTAGATTGTTAGGAACCCATGCCTTACCCTTCTCTTTGGAGTATTAGTGTAATAATTTCTATGGATGCATATGCTTTGTAAGTCATACCTTAGAGCATATTTGAATTATCCCACATAAAAGGGAAGTAGTAGTTGTTAGAATAGAGCTAGTATATAAGTAAGTGTTGAGGCCCAATGTATGCATCCACAAATTTATTGTATTGAGCTTGCTGAAAGGAGGTTGCCCCCTCGAAGTGGCCTGCAATCAATATAAGCTTTATGTGTTTTTTTAATTCATAAGGGTTATTTTATTTTCACATATTTCAATTAAATCTATTATAGGAGGTAATTTACTGTAGGAGGTTCTTCTCATCTGGTATCAGAGCACTTTCTTGGCTTTGTGGGTAGATTTGGAGCAATTTTTTTTGAAGTAGGGCTTTTTAGGAGCTGTGCCATTTCTATCAAAGAAAAATTTCATTATAGGTTACATAATTTTGGATTGGGTAAATACCTATCTACTTAACTGGGGGATGTGCTTGGGAATAAGCCCTAAAACTCATTATGAGGAGTACCACAGCAACTGTGAAGTAGTTGGCCCATTGAGAGGACTTGCCAGTGAAAAGGGCAATGGCCCCATCTCGATTGACTAGTTCCCACCCGTGAGGTAAATCAGAATTTGTCATTAAGGGGTAAACCCATGGCCAAATTTTTTTGGAGAGTGGTACTTGATCAGATAGCTTTGGTGGCTAGAGAGAATTTTAAAAAATCCTTTAGGCAGCCAAACAAACTTGGGGTCCATATCCAACTTATCAGGTTCACATAGAAAACAAAAATTTATCCATAGTTGAGGATATTTCCAACCACACAGTTATAGACAATCCATTTTTGAAGCAGTAGAAAAAAAATAGCAACAAAAAAAAGAAAAAAAGAGAAAAAAATCATCCCCTACTATTAACAATTGGCTATGGTCACCACTCATGTAGGCAAAAAAATCATGGAGGAATAAATCACCACATTGAAATCTCAAGTTATAGAGTTAACCAATATGATGCATGGCTTGAATCAACAGAATAGCATCTTGCTCAACAGAGTGTAGAAGGAGGAGTCTTCTTCATAACATCGTTCCTTTGCTTCCAACTTCTCATGTAAACATAAGCTAGACTTTTCATGGTTCAATGGTATAGATCTTATAGGATGGATGTATCGAGTTTAACAATTATTCAACCTCCACAATACTTATTCTACAAATAAAGTCCTAATTGCTTGCTTTCATCTGGAACAAGAAGCACTTCAGTGGTACCATTGGTATCTCAAGATAAATGATGAACCCAATTGGTCAAATTTTGCATCCTTAATTTTGGTTAGGTTTGGTCCCTCTGCATTCAAGGATTTCATAAGAGCTCTCACCAAAATTTTTCAAATAGGTACTATTCATGAATATCAGATTGAATTTGAAAAACTCACTAATCACACTGAAGGGTTATCAGATGACTTCTTCAAAAGTTGCTTTGTTAGTGGCCTTAGAGAGTTGATCTACTTAGAGGTAAAAATGTTTTGACCTAAAAATATGATGGATGCTTTGGGTTTGGCTAAGTTAGTACAAGATAAACTCTCCACACAACATCAACCTCCCACCTTTTCACTAGTAAAGAACACAGTGAATCAGTAGACAACCATAACCGCACCAATCAAGCACCTGACTGAGGTAGAGATATGGGCTCACAAAGAGAAAGGATTCTATTACAACTATGATGAAAAATGGGTTAAGGGTCATAGGTGCATCCAATAAAAACTTTACTTGCTAGATGTGGATTCACCACTAGAGTAGGATAGCGAGCCTGATATTCCAAAATTTCAAGATGCTCAAGAAGAACCTGGCACTAAAGAGGACCCAGTGGTTCAAGAGACTCAACTTGAGATCTCAGTGCATGCACTAGCAAGTGTCACCACTCCCTAAACCATGAAGGTCAAAGGGTGCTTCAAAAAGATCCCTCTCACAATCCTCATTGACTCAGGAAGTACTCATAATTTCATTGATCCTCACATTGCTAAGTTGGCAAACTGCTTTGTATACCCTTGTTTTAGCTTTGAAGTCATGATTGCTAATGGGGCCACATTTCCATGTAAAATGAAGTGTTGAAATGTGCGTATTGAAATGGGAAATTATAATTTTTTCTCTGATATGTTTGCCCTACCTTTCGGAGGGTGTGATGTGGTTTTAGTGGCACAGTGGCTTCACACATTAGGACCTATTTTATGGGACTTCTTTGAGCTTTGGATGTAGTTCATAGATAATGGTCAAAAACACACCCTAAAAGGGTTATTACCAGAATTTTCTAGCATCATCAATTCTCATCACATGGAAAAACTTTTGAAGAAAGGCTCACATGGGATCATTACACAATTGCATTCCATTCAACTCCAGACCCCTACTGCTACTAACCACCCTACAAATTTACAAGCCATACTCAACAAGCATGCAACCATTTTTTTAGAACTAGTAGGTTTTCCCCCTTCATGCCCTAAAGATCACCACATTCCTCTCCTTCTAGGAAGCACCCCACCCAACATCTGACCATGTCGTTACCCCCATCTACACAAGATTGAAATTAAGAACTTAGTCTAGGAACTCCTCAAGACTAGAGTTATTCACCTCAGCACCAGCTCATATTCCTCCCCAGTACTTCTTGTCCACCAAAAATATGGGTTATGGCACCTTTGCATTAACTTCCAAGCCCTTAACCACCTCACTATCAAGGATAAATTCCCAATTCCTGTCATCAATGAGCTTCTTGATGAGCTCCATGGGGCTAAATTCTTCTCCAAGTTAGATCTGCATTTTGGCTATCATCAAATCTGAGTGCATCTTGATGACATTCACAAGATAGCCTTCCAAACAAATGAAGGTCACTATGAGTTCCTTGTCATGCTATTTGGCCTTACAAATGCCCCCTTCCACTTTTCAAGCACTCATGAATAAAATCTTTCAGCCTTTTCTCTATCAATTTATTTTAGTTTTCTTTGATGACATTTTGATTTATAGCTGCACATGGGTTGAGCATCTACACCATATTGATAGGGCATTACACCTATTAGTAGATAATTAATTATGTGCCAAGCGATCCAAGTATTCATTTGATCAATAGGAAATTGACTATCTGGGGCACATTGTTTTAGCCAATGGGGTTCATGTGGACCTAGAAAAAATCAGTGCTATGCAGAATTGGCCTCGACCAACCACCCTCAAGAGCCTTCATGGTTTCTTAGGCCTGACAAGATACTATTACAAGTTCATCAAAGATTATGGAAAGATCATAGATCCTTTAACTTCCTTATTGAATAAGGATGCTTTCACCTAGGGTGTAATAACTGATCAGGGATTCATCAAACTTAAATAGGCTATGTGTAACACACTAGTTTTGGCACTACTAGACTTCACCAAAACTTTCACCATTGAAAGTGATGCCAGTGGCATCAACTTGGGTGTTGTTTATCTCCAAGAGGGTTGACCAATTGCCTTCACTAACAAAGCCCTTTCTGGCTACAATTTAGCTTTGTCTACATATGAAAAGGAAATGATGGAAATTTTACATGCAATATAAAATGGAGACCCTACTTATTGGGAAATCATTTTTGCATCAAAACTAATCATCAAAGTTTGAAATATTTCTTAGAAAAATAGGTCTCATCCCCAACTCAATAGAATTGGGTCAGGAAACTCATGGGTTATGATTATGAGATCACCTATAAGAAGGGAAAAGACAATGTTGGGGCTGATGCTCTCTCAAGAACCTTTGAGGACTAGCCTTCCCTCTCTACCATCTCCATGCCCATTCTAAAATGGTTGGAATCTATCTAACAATGGTATGTAAATGATCCCTCCCTATGCCACCGCATTCATCAATTGGCCACTAACCCCTCTACAATACCACATTATTCATAGGATGGTGCTTCTTTATGATACAAGGGTCACTGGTGCTTTCCCAAAGTCCAGACCTGCATCAGGCCATATTTTATGAAATCCATGCTTCCCCCTCAATAGGGTACTCAATATTTCTCAAATCCTATGAGCAGGCATGTTGACACTTCTTTTGGAAAGGCATGAAAGCCAAAATTAAATAGATGGTGGCTGAATGTGATACCTACTAATGAAACAAAGGTGAAACCACATTGACTCCTGATTTACTCAAGCATTTTCCCATTCCTACTATGATCTAGATAGATATTTCCATGGATTTCATTTAGGGCCTCCCTAAATTTGGGGGAAAGATAGTGATCCTAGTCGTAGTCGATCACCCCTCTAGATATAGTCATTTTTGTGCATTCAACCACCCATACATAGCCTCCATAATCACACAAGTTTTCTTGGATCAGATCTTCCATCTTCATGGCATTCCTTTGTCAATTGTCTCAGATCATGATGCCACTTTCACCAGCCATTTTTGGATGAAACTATTTCATAGCATAGGCACATAATTGAGAATGAGCTTTGGGTACCACCCACAAATAGATGGCCAAATAGAAAAGTCAATAAATGCTTGGAGACCTTCCTTCATTACTTTACTTCAAAACAAAAACATCAATTTCCCAAGTGGCTTCCCCTAGCTGAATGGTGGTACAATATCTCATACCACACTTCCACCAAAATGACTCCCTATGAAGTAGTTTATGGTCAAGCACCACCACCACTTCTTCAATATAATCCTGGCAGCTCACTAATTTAGGCAGTTGACACTACTCTCCAAAATTGGGATCAAATTTTCCACACCTTGTGGGACAATCTCCACATGGCACAGAACCTAATGAAGCAACAGGCTGATCAACACCACTCTGAGCATACCTTTCAACTTGGTGATATGGTCTTTCTTCATCTACATCCATACAAGAAATCATCACTAAAACTAAAAGGGTGCCAAAAGCTTGCTCCAAAGTTTTATGGGCCATATAAGGTTCTCCAGAAGATTGGGTTAGTTGCTTACAAGTTAGAGATTCCACCTTCCTCCCAAGTTCATCCCATCTTTCATGTCTCCTATTTGAATCAAGTTCTTGGATCCAACATCTAAGTGTAGATAGTTTTACTAGCACTTGATAATGAAGGCTCCATCTTCCTCAAGCTAGAAGCAATCCTAGATAGGCGCACTCACCAACTTTGATCCCACTCCATCACAGAGGTCTTAATCCAATGGCATGGCATGCAACTAGAAGACGCAACATGGGAACCACTCTTCTAGATTCAACAACAATTCCCACATTTGAAGCTTTGAGAAAAAAGCTTTTTCTAAGGGAGAGGGGATGTTAAGAACCCATGCCTTACCCTTCTCTTTGCAGTATTAGTGTAATAATTTCTAAGGATGCATATGCTTTGTAAGTCATCCCTTAGAGCATATTTGAATTATCCCACATACAAGAGAAGTAGTAGTTTTTAGAATAGATTTAGTATATAAGTAAGTGTTGAGGCCCAATGAAGGCATCCACAAATTTATTGTATTGATCTTACTCAAAGGAGGTTGCCCCCTCGAAGTGGCCTATGCTCAATATAAGCTTTTTGTGTTTCTATTATTCGTAAGAGTTATTTTATTTTCACATATTTTGATTAAATCTATTGTAGGAGGTAATTTGTTGTAGGAGGTTCTTCTCATAGATAAATAGATCCAATACATATTCAAAATAATGTTTATTACCAACATTTCATGAAGCTATTGTGTCAAATATGTTTCCAACATTCATATATTTATGTCACACAATGAAAGAAAGGTAAGCCAAACTTCTCTCTATGGGAAAATTAAATTATGCAATTATATTAGAGTCAACTGATACATGTTATAATTATCCCCCATACAAAGTAAGGGAAACTATAGACAAGAGTGATTAAAAATCCATAGTTAATGTAGCTTTATATCCATCTCTTCAATTAGTTTTATCATCTCCTCTATGGAAAGTTTTTCACCAATATTCTAGAATCATCAGCATATGTTTTATAGCAGCTCTTGGAATATAATGTCATATATGTCCCTCCCATAAAATAGGTTGATACAATATGACTACTTATAAATAGCTATGATTCCAATGCACTGTATGATTATCATAAGGCACTAGGTGATACTAAAAATAGTTGTGTCAACTTCAAACATGAGATACAAGATTTAATAGCAATGGTGTTTACGAGACCATATTTGATGCAGTCATGGGTAATCATATATAGATGCATTTCTTGATGAATATACCATACTCTATCCCAATAACATTGAGTGACATAAAATAAATTTACCCATAAGGATTTTGGTAAAAATGTCTCATTCGTATTCCAACTATCTTGATAGATGGATAGATGATCATTTGGGGACTTAACACCTTTATATTGAGTTTATTGTGAACCTGCTTTTCATGGTCAAAGTAATGATGTAGCATGTAATGCACTTTTTTCCATGTTAAAAACTTCTATTGGTGAGTATCCCACCAATGAGTAGATGTGCCTTGAAGTGTAGTAGGGAGTACACACATAAATTCATCTTCACAAACATAATAATCCTCTAATTTTTTTAAGTACTCCTGAACCTTGATTTGTCCATGAAACCTAAGTACTTGATCTAACTAGAAAGGTGGTGCATTCATTATATGTCAACGAGTGAGTTAAATAGACTTATAGTGATTAATCAACCTATCTGGAACATGTATTTATTGACCCATTATAGTACAACCTCATCCCACTAGGTCATATTATTTGTGTGCCTTGAATTTGCAAGTAAAGTTAGTGGTGTCAAAGATGGATTGGGCACCTCCAAATTAAATTATACCATTAAGATTAGGATCTACATGTTTATTTCCTTGTGTCATGATTTTATAAATGTGGTTAAGGTCCTTGTCAACATCAACTATTTATATAAAAGGGGTCCTTGATCATTAGTGAAAGGAATGACTAATCACTAGATGTAATTCCCAAGGTTGATGCAATGTTTCTAAAAATGAAAGTTAACATTATTGGCATAACACCATGGTTGACCCAATCAATCAATAAAATATTCATCTTCATCCCATTCAATTAATTAAAAATAACCTTTAAAAGGCACACCCATAATGTTAATGTTGGCATCCTTATGAAATCCTATAGGCACCAGTCAAGTATTTATGGTCATAAATAGAACATGTGGGGAGGGATGTAAAGTGAGGCTCCCCATCTTCCCCCAGGAATCCTTCATGAGAAAATTAACTTCCACATTAATATCCACTAGTATATCTCAGATCATTCACCCATGAATACATGTATTCACAAGCATCTCCTTGTCAAATTTAGCATTTGGTTGTATAAAGGCTTCTTATTGGTGTTCTTGGTTCAAAAAACAATTTGCATAAGTCTTAGTTATCTATTATCTTAACTAGATATTCAAGAGGGGAATGATGTTTTCATTAAGGATTAGTTTGTATAGATCTCAAAATTAATCATGATTATATTCTATTGAGATAGTTTATCTTTACATTTTAGTGGGCATGGTTACATCCTTCTCCTTCAAAAAAACATTTCACTTTGTAATTCACATACCAAGGCCATTATGTCATGCAATACCTCTTTCTATTTTTGAGCATTGAGATAGTGTTGAGCATGTGTTTTATCATGATGAACCTTCTCCATAAATGGAACTAAAATAGGTTGGGAATAAACACCACTTCATGTTGTAATACTTACTTTAGGTCCCATTGGTAGGGTGATAGGGAACAATATATTCTTAGCACTTGGATATTTGGTAACAAGAATCATTCTAATTCC